>CAUYTI010027853.1:0-14029 GCA_963575145.1 Galago senegalensis
GGCGCCTGTAGTCCCAGCTACTTGGGAGGCTGAGGCAGGAGACTCGCTTGAGCCCAGGAGTTGGAGGTTGCTGTGAGCGTGATGCCATGGCACTCTACCCCGGGGGATAGCTTGAGGCTCCGTCTCAAAAAAAAAAAAAAAAAAAAGAAGAAGAACATGCCTTTGGGAACTTGGAGGAAACTAGTGGCAGGACTGGCAGGACTGGGGTTGTTTAGCATACTGATATTTGAAGAAGGTGGGAACATAGCCCTAAGGCAATTCAGCAGTAAGAAGGACTTGGATGGGTTTATGATGTTTATCCCTATAGTCTGTTTTAAAAGCTTATATTTTAGGTCTAGACATGGTGGGTCATACCTGTAATCCTAGCACTTTGGGAGGCTTAGGTGGGAGGATCTCTTGAGGCCAGGAGTTTGAGACCAACTGGAGCCTGAGTGAGACCTTGTCCCTTCAAAAAATAGAAAAGTTAGCTGAGCATGGTGGTATGTACCTGTAGTTCCAGCTGCCCAGAGGCTAAGGCAGGAGGATCACTGGAGCCCAGGAGTTGGAGGTTATAGTGAGCTGTGAGGAGGCCACTGTACTCTTGCTTGGGTGACAGAGTGGGACAGTGCCTCAAAAAAAAAAAAAAAATTAAAAACACCCAAAAATAAAACACTGAGAAACTTTTACTCCAGGTAGCTCAAGAATGCTTCTTCATATTTGAAAGCAAATGTTAGAAATTAAAAATAAATCTAAAGTTTCTAAATCCTATTTAAAGGAACCTAGTCAATAGTTTTTTTGATGATCAGAACTGAGAAATTTGGAAGCTGTGGGGTAGCGAAGGTTTGGGGGTCACATACAGAAGAGAAAGCAACCTGCAATACAAGGGATGAGGCAAGCTGATGTCAAAAGGAAGCAGAAAAGATAGCAGGTACCTGTTTTGGATCCTGTTTCTACTCTAGGCCCTAGTTTCAGCTGCATTTCCTAGTCTGAAAACCTTTTATAAATTCTCTTTTTGTGCTTAAACTAGCTTGGGTAGTTTTCTGATACTTTTAACCAGGGGTCCTCAAACTTTAAACAGGGGGCCAGTTCACTGTCCCTCAGAACATTGGAGGGCTGGACTGTGGGCCCCAGGACAAGTCGGCTGCTAAGCAGGACAGGCAGCGATAAAATAGGACCGGCGGAAACACCTGGTGGGCCAGATAAATTTCCTAGGTGGGCTGCATGTGGCCCACGGGCTGTAGTTTGAGGGCGCCTGCTTTTAACCATTCTGTCACTTTACCTGGCTAAAAGAAAAATGGTGAAGTAAAGAAGTAAAGTCTTAGAAAATAAAAGAAGAAAATAGGCTCGGCACCTGTGGCTCAAGCGGCTAAGGTGCCAGCCACATACACCTAAGGTGGCGGGTTCGAATCCCCAGCCCAGGCCTGCCAAACAACAATGATGGCTGCAATAACAACAAAAAAATGGCCAGGCGTTGTGGTGGGCGCCTGTAGTCCCAGCTACTTGGGAGGCTGAGGCAGGAGACTCGCTTGAGCCCAGGAGTTGGAGGTTGCTGTGAGTGTGATGCCATGGCACTCTACCCAGAGGGATAGCTTGAGGCTCCGTCTCAAAAAAAAAGAAAGAAGAAGAAAATAAATCTGAATGATCTGCTTGATTTGTCACATTGAGGTGATACTGATGGCATACAGTGGCAACCCACATAATCATGTGGTCAGGCCTTCCAGAGACTAAGGCCAAAGACCAGGTATTGCTTTAGTACCACAGCTGCAGCAGAATTTCCAGGTGAGAAGGCTTACTCCTGTTGTTCCAATTAAACCTCACATCTCTGAGGAGACAGTGACTCTCTTTCTTATACCATAGAAGAGGCTTAGGTTATGTAACCTGCTTAAATCGCATGCAGCCTGAAGAAGGAGAGCCAGGATTCCAGTTCAAGTTAGATGATTCCTGGCATGCACTTTTGATTTTTGGAAGTGCTTTTTTTTTTTTTTTCTATTCAGACAAAGTTTCACTTTGTTGCCCTTGGTAGAGTGCTGTGGCGTCACAGCTCATAGCAACCTCAAACTCTTAGGCTCAAGCAATTCTCTTGCCTCAGCCTCCCAAGTAGCTGGGACTACAGGCGCTCACCACAATGCCTGGCTACTTGTTGTTTAGCAGGCCCAGGCCAGGTTCGAACCTGCCAGCCCCAATGTATGTGGCCAGTGCCCTAACCACTGAGCTATGGCACCAGGCCTAGACATGGTTTTAAAAGGTGTTTTTCTCATAGAGCAAATTTTTCATTCTTGTTGGCAAATTTTGTGAATTCCAACCAACCTGGACTTTCATGGCTCTGCAAGCCTACCCAGTGCTAGGGTCCTAAATAAAATAGGATTTAATAACTTTGTGGTCCATTTGTGTAGGACATTTTCTCTAACCTCAAAGCCTTAGTCTGAATGTCTGGCTTTTTTTTTTAATCACCAGAAATGTGGATTTGAGAGAATACTTGTCTGAGGAGGTGCAAGCAGTACATAAGAACACCACCTATGACCTCATTGCCAACATTGTGCATGACGGCAAGCCCTCCGAGGGCTCCTACCGGATCCACGTGCTTCATCACGTGAGTGGCTGCTGATTGTCTCTTGACACAGAGTGGCAAAAACAGGCGTTTCATTGGTATTTCAGATGGTTCCGTTCAGTTTGTTCTTGCTTGGCCTTGGCTTTGGTACTCTGCAAATAATTGTGCTGTCAGTCCATAGTTTGAGGCAGTGCCTGCACACTGGGCTCACCTGGGGAACTTTTAAAAGTCCTGATGCCTGGCTGGGCGTGGTGGCTCACACTTGTAATCCCAGCACTCTGGGAGGCCGAGGTGGGTAGATCGCTTGAGCTTATAGGTTCAAGACCAGCCTAAGCCAGAGTGGGATCCCATCTCTAAAGATAGCTGGGCCCTTGTGATGGGTGCCTGTAGTCTCAGCTACTTGGGAGGCTGAGGCAAGAGAATTGCTTGAGCCCAATAATTTGAGGTTGCTGTGAGGTATGGTGCCACAGCACTCTACCAAGGGTGACAAAGTGAGACTCTGTCTCAGCAACAACAACAAAAAAGGCTTGGTGCCTATAGCTCAGTAGTACAGAGCTGGTGGGTACAAATCCGGCCCAGGGTGGAGTGTTCCCTGCCAAACAATGATAACTGCTAACTACAACAGTAATAACAACAAAATAGCTGGGTGTTCAACAAAATAGCCAGGCGTTGCGGTCGGCATCTGTAGTCCCAGCTTGTTGGGAGGCTGAGGCAAGAGAATCGCTTAAGCCCAAGAGTTTGAGGTTGTTGTGAGTTGTGACACCACAGTACTCTACTGAGGGCGATACTCTGTCTCAAAAAAAAAAAAAAATCCTGATTCCTGGGCACCACCCCAGGCCAATTTCAATAGGACAGTGGTTTTCACCTACAATCCAGGCCAGAAGTATTTTATATACCCTACAAAGCACAAGACAGTTCATGCAACAAAGAATTATCTGGCCAATAATCTAAGTCAGTATCAGAGTTAAGAGAATCTGCATTAGATCATTTGGAAATGGAACCCGGCATTTGATGTTTCAGAGTATCCCAGGAGATTCCAATACGCAGCCAAGGCTGAGAGCCTCTATTCCAGCTCAATCCTTACCACCCAAAGTGGTAATAATGCAGAATCTTAGGCCCTTCAGTCCTGTCAGTTGAATCAGAATCTTCATTTTGATAAGATTTGTATGAAATGAGAATTTGTAGAGCACTGGTTTAGAGGCTCCCTTTCAGCTCAAAAGTTTTGTGAATTTGTCTCAAGTTGAAAGCAAATAAAACACATTGTTGAGACACATTTGATATCACACAGATTATTAACACAACTAGTCCTAATTTGATTGCTCTCTTTTGGGACTAAAGGTCTAATGACTAGTTTCTGATTGTCAGTTGCTTTACTGTGTGCCAGAAAGTAGTCTAAGTACGTAATGTATGTAAATTGCGTCTCCACCTTTAGAACACACTTCCAAGACAGGTATGAGTATCCTCTTTTTTTTTTTTTTTTTTTTTAGTATCCTCTTTTTTATAGATGAGGAAACCTAGGTTCAGAGTTGGAGTAATTTGCATACAGTCAGTAGGATTGGGATTTGAACCTGGGTACTTACTTCAAAGCTTATATTCTTTTTTTTTTTTTGAGACAGAGCCTCAAGCTGTCCCCCTGGGTAGAGTGCCATGGCATTACAGCTAACAGCAACCTCCAACTCCTGGGCTCAAGCGAGTCTCTTGCCTCTGCCTCCCAAGTAGCTGGGACCACAGGCGCCTGCCACAACGCCCGGCTATTTTTTGGTTGCAGCCGTCGTTGTTTGGCGGGTCCAGGCTGGGGATTCGAACCCGCCACCTTAGGTGTACATGGCTGGCGCCTTAGCCGGTTGAGTGCCCGTGGCTGGCGCCTTAGCCGGTTGAGCTATAGGCGCCGAGCCCAAAGCTTATATTCTTAACCAGTTCTTATGTGGTCCTAAGCTTTCTTTATATTTTCTGTCTTCTGAATTATAGGAGTATCCAGGATATTGGGAATAACTGTGTTCTATAATGGTCTTTGGCATTTCTTATAAGTTTGGATGGGTAAGATAAGTATGTTGCCAGGCGTATTTCTGCCTCAGCCTCTAGAAACGTCTTTTTCCCCTTATTCATGGGAGTGTGAAGAAGATAGGTTTTAGTGTATTTGCAGCACTGGTTTTGTAGGCCAAAGGAAACAGGTTAGTATGGTGGACAGTGTCCACCAAGGACTCGTATTTCTTTTCTTTTTTTGAGACAGTATTCCCCTGGATAGAGTGCTGTGGCGTCACAGCTTACAGCAACCTCAAACTCTTGGGCTTAAGTGATTCTCTTGCCTCAGCCTCCCAAGTAGCTAGGACTACAGGGGCCTGCCATAATACCTGGCTGTCTTTTTCTTTGTTGCTGTTGTCATTGTTGTTTTAACTGGCCCGGGCTGGGTTTGAACCTGCCAGCCTCAGTGTGTGTGCCAGTGCCCTACCCTGATTCCTGGGCACCACCCAGGACAGTGGTTTTCACCTTCAGTTGAGGGCACTGCCTACTTTTCTTGATTATCTATTGCTTCTGTTCTCTAGGGTAAGGGTGTACAGAATGGGCAGGCCCCCATTTAGATTCCCCCAGTAGTTGTAATGAGTACCCCCTAAGAAACTCCTTTCTGAAAAAGAAGGAGACATCTTTTTTTTTTTAGAGATAGAGTCTCACTTTGTCTCCCTCAGTAGAGTGCTGTGGCATCACAGCTCACAGCAACCTCTACCTCTTGGGCTTAGGGATTCTCTTGCCTCAGCCTCCTGAGTAGCTGGGACTGCAGGTGCCCACCACAATGCCCAGCTATATTTTGTTGCAATTGAGACAGGGCTGGGTTTGAACCTGCCACCTTCAGTATATGGGGCCGGTGCCCTACTCAATGAGCCACAGGCACTGCCCATCAAAAGCTCTTTTAATTGAATCATGCCCAGCAGAAGGGCATGCCCTCTTCTTTATGATTCTTGCTGGGTCTAGTGGCATCTAGAGTTAAAGTTAGAAAAATATTTGCCTGGCTCGGCGCCTGTGGCTCAAGCGGCTAAGGTGCCAGCCACGTACACCTAAGGTGGCGGGTTCGAATCCCCAGCCCGGGCCCGCCAAACAACAATAATGGCTGCAACCAAAAAATGGCCAGGTGTTGTGGCGGGCGCCTGTAGTCGCAGCTACTTGGGAGGCGGAAGCAGGAGACTCGCTTGAGCCCAGGAGTTGGAGGTTGCTGTGAGCGTGATGCCATGGCACTCTACCCAGGGGAATAGCTTGAGGCTCCATCTCAAAAAAAAAAAAAAGAAAAGAAAGAAAAGAAAAATATTCGCCTGATGTTTTCTAACTCTTGTCTGTGATCCCCCCATCGTAATGTACCATTTGGTTTTAGGGTGCAGATTAACCCAGCCCTTCTTTCCTTCTTCAGGGGACCGGCAAATGGTATGAGTTACAGGACCTTCAGGTGACTGACATCCTTCCCCAAATGATCACACTGTCAGAGGCTTACATTCAGGTGGGTTGGCCATAAACTTGGTGCGTGCCAGATGGGGAGGTGTGGGGCCAGTGAGGGGAGTGGACTGAGGCAAAAACTGGGATTGATTTAGAAGCTTGAGGGCCAGGTACCTGTTGGGATGTAGAGAGGTGGGGCTAGATTGTATGGTCCTAAAAATCAAGCAGAGATTTTTCTTTTTTTTTCTTTCTTTCTTTCTTTTTTTTTTGAGACAGAGCCTCAAGCTGTCCCCCTGGGTAGAGTGCCATGGCATTATAGCTCACAGCAACCTCCAACTTCTGGGCTCAAGCGAGTCTCTTGCCTCCACCTCCCAAGTAGCTGGGACCACAGGTGCCCGCCACAACGCCTGGCTATTTTTTGGTTGCAGCCGTCATTGTTGTTTGGCGGGTCTGGGCTGGGGATTCGAACCCTCCACCTTAGGTGTATGTAGCTGGCGCCTTAGCCGGTTGAGCTATAGGCACCGAGCCCAGAGATTTTTCAAGAGAAAAGAGCAGGGAAGCATGAGAAATTTATGAGTAAGCAAAAATACTGTTGTGTTTATGGCCCAGTTACTGTATTGTGAGGGTTTGTGGTGTGGTTTTAAGCAGGATGTGCCTGGACTTATCTGGGATGCTGGCTAGAGTTGTCTTTAACTCTTCCTGATATTCCAGGCAGAGTGACCACTCTTCCTTTGAACACAGCACTTTCCACATGCCTTTTTGGGGGGCCAGCCATATTGTTTTGACTATCTTTTCTGTTGTGTTGAAAGCCTGTGGAACACAGAATATGTTTCTTTTTGAGACAGAGTCCTGCCCTGTCGCCCAAGCTGGAGTGCAGTGGTGTATCATAGCTCACTGTAACTTCAAACTCCTGGGTCCAAGTGATCCTCCCTTCTGAGTAGATGGAACTACAAGAAGACACCACCACACCCAGCTAAATTTTTAATTTTTATAGAGATAGGGGTCTTGCTTTATTTACTAGGCTGGTCTTAAATTCCTGGCCTCAAGTGGTCCTCTTGCCATGGCTTCCCAAAGTGCTAGGATTACAGGCCTGAGTCACTGTGTCCAGCCTGGCTTTTCTTTTGTAATAGCTCTAGTACCTGGCAAAAGAAGGATGATTGAGACGAAGAAAAGCCTTTGTACAAGAGAACACTGATACTTCTCTTATAGGTAACTCTTTTTCTCTCCTCAGCAGCTTTGTGTGACACGTGGTCATGTGTCTCTTTTTAGAAAGGAAGTTTGGGGGGTTTTTTTGGTTTATTTTAAATTTTATTTTGTTGCTTATTTTTTATTTCTTTGCTTTTGTTGTTGTTGTTGTTGAGACAGAGTCTCACTGTATACCCTGAGCAGAGTGCAGTGGTGTCATAGCTCACTGCAACCTCAGACTCAGGCTGTGGGCATCCTGCTGCCTTAGCTTCCATAAGCTGCTGAAGAGATTACAGGTGCTTGCTGTGGCGCCCAGCCAGGTTTTTCCATTTTTTTCATGAGTCAGAGTCTCACTTTTGCTCAGGCGAGTCTCAAACTCCTGAGCTCAAGCAATTCTCCCTCCTCAGCCTCCCGCAGTGCTGGGATTATAGGCTTGAGCCACAGTGCATGGCTAGAAAGGAAGTTTGGAATAGGAAATAAGAGAGGATGGGTGGAAAAATGAAAATTGAATAAAAGGGGGTTTTCTGAAAGCTTTTGAATGATTTTTAGGAGATGTAGCAGCTATGTAAGTTGGGTGATGAGTTGGTCGTTGCCTGGTACAGAATAGGTACTTGACACATATTTATTGACTGCCTCCTAGACCTGCTTTTCAGTTGGTGTTTTCATTTCTTACAGATATGGAAGAGGCGAGATACTGATGAAACCAACCAGCAGGGGGCTTAAAGGAGGCAATTAGGGCTTTGCCCCAAGGACTTGGCCGACAGCGGTACATGAGCATACTGAAGCTGTAGCAGAATGTAGGCTGGCAGGTCCCAGGGCCAGCCCAGTTTGTATGGGTTCTGGCCATCTGCCTGGGATGGCGCTACACTATAACCCAGCTGTTCCTTGATCAATTTATTGTAACTAATGCTCCTTTCTTCCCATCACACTCCTAGCTTCAGCAGGGCAGAACTCTTTTCCAGATGTATATAACTTATTTCTGAGTAACTAGGAGTAGCTGAAGGAGAGATCATTTCTTTGAAACATCATGCTTCGGGATTCTAGGAGTAAACACGAAACTAGTGACAGCCATCTGTTATATAGTTAGATAACTTTTGCTATGATTCCTGTCACTTCCTGATGTACTTTTTGGAGTGGAATAAATATTTCCCTGTTTGTAAACCAGCCTCTTACCTGGTGGGTATCATGCATGTCTCTTCCTGTCAGCTTGTGTGTGATGTGTCAGGATGGATTTGTCTGAGTAACAAAGTAACTGACTAAAAGTGATAAATTATTATTGTGCTTAACTAGAAGGCCGGAGGTGGGCAGTTTCAGGCTGCGGGGCAGGTCTGTGCAAGGGGAGAGAGAAGAAAGGAAATAGGAAAAACTCAAACATAGTACAGTTCTGAGAAAGCGTCAGCCAGTGGGAAAACCCAGACCAAAGATTGCCTGTGGGAAGAACCGGTAGAAATGGCTCCCATCAAGCTCAGTCATTGGCTCTGAGCAGCCTGGAGAAGGCATGGTCTGTCCTGAGCACCCTGGCAGGTCTGCAGCTGGGAGAGGTTTACAGGCACTGCAACCAGAGACAGGCAGTCAACTACTGCAAGTTCTTGTAGAGGGAGGGAGATAGGAGCCCTGCACCACTCTTTTTTTGTTATGATTATTGTTTTTACTGTTTTGTCCAATTAACAATAAATGGACAAGATTCTGTATTGATAGGGTATCTTAAAAGGAGAAAAGTGCTCTGATGTGCAAAATAATCAAAAGAAAGTGATTCCTACTGTATTTAAAAATTATGTAACTTTTTTAGGGGGGTGGCACCTGTGGCTCAGTGGGTAGGGTGCTGCCCCATATACCGAGGGTGGTGGGTTCAAACCCGGCCCTGGCCAAACTGCAACAAAAAAATAGCTGGTCTGGTGAGTGCCTGTAGTCCCAGCTGCTCAGGAGGCTGAGACAAGAGAATCACGTAAGCCCAGGAGTTGGAGGTTGCTGTGAGCTGTAATGCCACGGCACTCTACCCAGGGGGACAGCTTGAGGCTCTGTCTCAAAAAAAAAAAAAAAAAAATTATGATTTGTGTTTTAAAAGAAACATACTTAAAAAAATTACTGCCTATTCCTACCTAGAATAACAAGTATATGTACAAAATAATTAGGTCTTTTCTTCATGCAGAGAGCATTTTTCAAAAATGAGCCTTCTGAACTATGAACAGATTCCCATCAAATCTCACGTATGGTCCAAAATTATTATTTTTTTTTTTTTTGAGACAGAGCCTCAAGCTGTCCCCCTGGGTAGAATGCCGTGGCATTACAGCTCACAGCAACCTCCAACTCCTGGGCTCAAGCGAGTCTCCTGCCTCTGCCTCCCAAGTAGCTGGGACCACAGGCGCCCGCCACAACGCCCGGCTATTTTTTGATTGCAGCCGTCATTGTTGTTTGGCGGATCCGGGCTGGGGATTCGAACCCGCCACCTTAGGTGTACATGGCTGACGCCTTAGCCAGTTGAACTATAGGCACCGAGCCAGAAGTCCTTGTTCTAATGTGCTACTAGCTCTGTAATCTAGGACATGTTAGTTAACCTCTCTCTGTGTACCAGTTTCCTTATCTGCAAAATGGGGATAATACCAGGATCTACCTTACAGGGCTAATCAACTATCTCACAATGAAATAGTGCATGTAAAATACTTTGCCAATAGTTGGATTCAACAAATGTTAGCAATTCGTCTATTACTAACACAGACATGGTTGACTGCACTTTCCAGCTAGCATAAATAATGCTACACCTCTGTGTCTAGAGTCTTGTCCATATTAAAGATTAATTTCTTGCAGGAGATTCCCAGAAATGGATTGCTGGATCAAGAAATAGAGTCTCACTTGGTCACCCTGGGTAGAGTGCCATGGCATCACAGCTCACAGCAACCTGAAACTCTTGTGCTCAATGGGGGATTCTCTTGCCTCAGCCTCCCAAGGAGCTGGGACTACAGGCACTCATCATAGTGCACAGCTGGTTTTGTTTTTTTTTTTAGAGACAGAGTCTCACTCTTGCTCAGGCTGGTGTTTTAAAACTCTTAATATACATTGCCATCGTCACGTCAACACCTCTGCCAAGAGATGAAGAATCCTGGTTTTATTTTATTTTCTGTTTTTCCTTTGAGACAGAGCCTCAAGCTGCACCCTGGGTAGATTCCTGTGGCATCACAGCTCACAGCAACCTCTAACTCCTGGGCTTAAGTAATTTCTTGCCTCAGCCTCCCAAGTAGCTGGGACTACAGGCACCAGCCACAACACCTGGCTATTTTTTGGTTGTAGTTGTCACTGCTGTTTGGCAGACTCAGGCTGGATTCAAACTCCCCAGCTCTGGTGTATGTGGCTGGCCCCTTAGCTGCTTGAGCTATAGGCGCCAAGCCAAAATCCTGGTTTTAAGTGTAAATCTGTCCTCTGGAGACAGGACATTGAGTCCCTCTCCCTGATTACAGCACAAACAACTTTAGTGTGTGTGAGTTTAGCAGCCCTTTCTCTCTAAACAAGCCTAACAGTTTGATCAGACTTCTTGGCCTCATACAGGGACCTGTTGGAATAACCCTTAGACCTCAGTTTCACTCTCTATAACACAGGCTCAAGAATCTTGCCCAAGGTGTGGTGAGGAGTAATCAATGGCTAATGGCTGGAGCTGACTTTTGTCCTCCTGATCATAAAAGACCTTTGAATTGCTTGGCCACTTTGAGTTACCCAGGAAAAGTGATAACACTGGGCCAAAGTTCATACCAGTTGGCCAGGCTGTCCCTCCCCGGCACTCACAAGGCTGGAGAGGGCGGTGCTTACAGTTCCAATGAATATCGGCCTGGGTTCATTGGAGTTGGGGTCACCAGGGAGAGGACACAATATCCCTGTTGACCTTCTTACATATCACATCATGGGAAATATCCCCATGCTTTGTGTATCTACCTCACCCACCCACCCATGATTCAGCTGAAGGATATAAGTTTTGACACACAGTGGACATAAGACTGAAATGGAATAAGGTGAGGCTTGGTCAGCTCAGATAGGAGGGACACAGATCACACTTGTCTCTCCCCTTATCACCAGCCAGCCACCCAACAGCACTTCCCAGAATGACTCAATCAAATCTCTGGGACCAGGACCCATGTCTGGGGATCTGCATTTTATTAAGCTTTCTAGCAAGTTTATGAAAGAAACATAGAGGTTTATAACATATATCCCAATGATCTCTGCTCAGGTCTCCTCTGTGCTTAAACATCTTCAAAGCCTGCCACACTTCAGACTTAAAGCATTGGCTCTCACTGTGGCGTTCTAGACTTCAGTTCACTTATCCAGACCCATCTCCCAGTTCTCCCATCACTCACCATCCACTGCAGCCACGCTGGGTAGTTCCTAATGCCTGAATATGCTGTGGGCATTTACAGAGAGCAACCTTGCTCTTATTATTTTAACTTGGTGGAATCCTCCTAACATTTAAGGCCCAGCTCTAATGCTCCAACCTGAGGAGTCTCCCTTGATCCAGCCCCAGCTGGAAGTGACCCTCCTTTCTTCTGAGTGCTGCGAGACTCTCCTCATCTGTTCCCTTTTATGGTTCTGTTCACTCACTGTCCACCTCATTTCACAGATTTTAGTTAATGTCATCTTCCCAAAGTATCTAGAAGCTTCTTCTTCTTCCTCTTCTTTTTTTTTTAAGACAGAGTCTCACTTTGTTGCCCTGGGTAGAGTGCCATGGTATCAGCTCACAGCAACCTCAAACTCCTGGGCTCAAGTGATCCCCTTGCCTCAGCCTCCCAGGTAGCTGGAACTACAGTTGCCTGCCACAATGCCCAGCTTTATTTTTAGAGATGGGGTCTCACTCTTGGTCAGGCTGGTATCTAAATTGTGAGCTCAAGCAATCCACCTGCCTTGGCCTCCCAGGGTCCTAGGATTACAGGCATGAGCCACTGTGCCCAGCTTACCTAGAAGCTTCTTAAGGGCAGGCTCCACACTGGTTCATCCCTGTGTCCCCAGAGCCCAGTGCAGAACCTCTTATCTCTTAAGGCATAAGTAAATATGCCAAAATGAATTAATGCCTGCCCACCATGATGAAGAGATATTCATTGAAAAAGTAGATTAAATGCAGTTTTACTTCTTCTCTTCCATTCTGGATGCCTTTTCTTTTCTTGCCTAATCATCCTGGCAGGAATCTCAAGTACAGTGTTGAATAGAAATGGGGACAGAGGGCATTCCCCTCTTGTTCCTGGTCTTGGGGAAAGCATTTAGTCTTTCTCCCTTAAGCATGATTTAGCTGCAGGATTTTTTAAACATGCCCTCTATCAGGCTGAGGATCTTTCCTTCTATTCCTAGTTTGTTGAGTGTTTTTATCATGCAGTGGTTTTTGTCAAATGCTTTTTCTGCATCCATTGAAATGATCATGTGGTTTTCGTCCTTTATTCTATCAACAAAGAATTCTGTGTGACATTAATGACTTTCAGATGCCAATCTAACTTTGTGTTCTTGGGCTAAATCCTACTTGGCCATGATATATAATTCTTATATATTGCTGGATTCTTTTTTTTTAGACAGGAGCCTCAAGCTGTCCCCCTGGGTAGAGTGCTGTGACATCACAGCTCACAGCAACCTCCAACTCCTGGGCTCAAGAAAGTCTCCTGCCTTAGCCTCCCAAGTAGCTGGGACCACAGGCACCCACCACAATGCCCTGCTATTTTTTGGTTGCAGCCGTCATTGTTGTTTGGCGGACCTGGGCTGGATTTGAACCTGCCACCTTGGGTGTACGTGGCTGGCGCCTTAGCCACTTGAGCCACAGGGCACCAAGCCAATATTGCTGGATTCTTTAGTTAGTATAATATTTTGCTGAGATTTGGGGGGTCTACATTCATAAGAGATATTGGTCTGTAGTTTTCTTTTCTTATAATGTTTTGTTCTGATGTTTGGATCAGAGTAATATAATCCTCATAGAATGAGTTCCTGGAAAATATTTCCTCTTCTATTTTTTGAAAAAGTTTGTGAAGAAAATATTTAAATATTTAGTAGAATTCACTAGTGATGCCATCTGGTCCTGAGATATTTTGTGGGTAGCTTTTTTTTTTTTTTGAGACAAAGTCTCACTATGTCACCCTCAGTAGACTGCTGTGGCATCACAGCTCACAGCAATCTTAAACTCTTGGGCTTAAGTGATTCTTTTGCTTCAACCTCCCAAGTAGCTGGGACTATCACAATGCCCAGCTATTTTTGTTGTTGTTGTTGTCATTGTTGTTTAGCAGGCCCAGTCTGGGTTTGAACCTGCCAGCCCAGTGCATGTGGCCAGCACCCTAACCAATAAGCTACAGGCACCGAGCCTTTTAGGTAGCTTTTGATTACTAGTTCAATCTCTTCACTAGTTTCAAGTCTATCCAGTTGTTCTATTTCTTCCTGAAATGGTTTTGATAGTTTGTATCTTTCCAGAAATTTTTCCATTTCATGTAAGCTATATAATTTGTTGGGATATAGTTTTTCATAAGATTGTCTTATAACCGTTTTATTTATGTAAGTTTGATAGTAACATCCCCTTTTTCTTTCCTGATTGTCATAATTTGAGTTTTCTCTCTTGTTTTCTTGATTGATCTAGCTATTGATCTTTTCAAAGGATGAACTTTTGATTTCTTTGATTTTCTTGATATTTTCTATCATCCGTTTCATTAATTTTGGCTTTAATCTTTATAATTTTCTTTTTTTTTTTTTTTTACTTAATTTTGGATTTTTTTGCTCTTCTTTTTTTCCAGTGCCTTAAGGTTATTATTATTTTTTTTTTTTTTGAGACAGAGCCTCAAGCTGTCCCCCTGGGTAGAGTGCCATGGCATTACAGCTCACAGCAACCTCCAACTCCTGGGCTCAAGCGAGTCTCTTGCCTCTGCCTCCCAAGTAGCTGGGACCACAGGTGCC
>CAUYTI010027854.1:0-12294 GCA_963575145.1 Galago senegalensis
CAGGTGCCCGCCACAACGCCCGGCTATTTTTTGGTTGCAGCCATCATTGTTGTTTGGCGGGTCCAGGCTGGGGATTCGAACCCGCCACCTTAGGTGTACGTGGCTGGCGCCTTAGCCGGTTGAGCTATAGGCGCTGAGCCAGAATAGTTTTTATATATTATTAGACTATTTCCTTAATTTCCTTCTCCTCACAGTATAGTACAGTATAACAGATATAGATGCAGCCCCCTTTAAAATTTAATTTGCATTATAAACAGCTTCTCTTAATGCGTTCCTAAGCAATCAGCAAAGCCATAAATCAAGACCTGACTTAGGGTGTTTCCTCATTCCATGTGGAAATACCACCCCCATGGCTGAATTGTACAGTATTTCTGAAACCATCCTTACAAATTGATGAAAGACTATACTTTCAGGGATCATTTCTATAGTTCGTTACAAATTGATGAAGGGGTGCAAGGCGAGAACTAGAGTAAAGGCCCCCCAAAACTCTGAAGGAACAGGCCTAGTTAAAATAATTATAATAATGAAAATCTGTAAAGAAACAGGCCTGGCTAAAATGACAATAATAATCAAACTCTGAAGGAATAGGCCTAGCTGAAATAATGATAACACTCAGCCACTGTCCCCTTACTTGATAATAGTCCCTTTTCTCTTGTCTGCTTCTCTATAATGACTACTCTAGAGGACACAGGTGGTAGCCATAAAGCTGTTTAACTCTCCTCAATAAATAACATCACCTGTTCAGAACCTAGGGGTAGTTTTTGAGATATCTTTCAGGTCCTGCATTCCAGTGGATTAGCTGACCTGCCCAGACAGCAGCCCATACCAAAGGACTAATGGGTCTATGCTGAAACCTGCCAATCAGTAGACCCTGATTGCCTAATCTTCTGCTCACCAAACTGTCTTTAAAAATCCTTCTCCTCATTTCTCAGGGAAGTGGATTTGAGAAATGCCCCATCTCCCCACTTAGCACTATGTGGAATAAACTTTCCTGCTGTGAACTTGCCGTCTCTGGACACTGGCTTTCTCTGGAGCAGGGAGAAGATGAACCTGGCTGGGCAACAACATTTCTACCATATAAATACAATAGACATAATCTCAAGAGAAAAGATAATAGCAAAATGCAGTTAACATCTTTAGGAACTGGTGAGTTCTCAGTATTTATTATCCTTGTTTTCAATATTGCTTATTTGACTGTGGGTTTAGATAATTTAATATTCAGTAATTATGGTGTTTATCAACTTGAAAAATTCCTGAAAATTAAACTATCAGCTCTGAAAGCCAGTACAAGCCAGCTCCAGCACCCCACCAATCTTCCTCCCTCCTTTTGTCTTATGGTTTTCCACACTTCAAAGCACGGCTCCCACCTTACCTCCTCCAGGAAGCCTTTCTTAAAAGCCTCCAGCCTTTAGAGATCCCTCTCCTGAATTCTTGTAACTTGTACAGTTTGCACCAATCTCTTTGTACTTGGCACTGACACCTCTGTCTATGCATGGAACATAGAGGAGATAAATAAAGAGAAAGAACCAGTCTTTTGGCTTGGCGCCTGTGGCTCAAGTGGCTAAGGCGCCAGCCACATACACCTAAGGTGGCGGGTTTGAATCCAACCCAGGCTCAACAAAACAACAATGACAGCTGCGGGCGTTGTGGGGGGCACCTGCGGTCCCAGCTACTTGGGAGGCTGAGGCAGGAGACTCGCTTGAGCCCAGGAGTTGGAGGTTGCTGTGAGCTGTAAAGCTACGGCACTCTACCCAGGGGAATAGCTTGAGGCTCTGTCTCAAAAAAAAAAAACAAAAAAAACAAAGTCTTTTTCAACTTTGTATCTCTCCAGAACCTGAACCAATGTGTTAAAACCTTGACAAAAAGTCGGCTTGGCACCTATAGCTCAACCGGCTAAGGCGCCAGCCATGTACACTTAAGGTGGCGGGTTTGAATCCTCAGCCCGGACCTGCCAAACAACAATGACGGCTGCAACCAAAAAAAAATAGCCGGGCATTGTAGTGGGCGCCTGTGGTCCCAGCTACTTGGGAGGCAGAGGCAAGAGACTCGATTGAGCCCAGGAGTTGGAGGTTGCTGTGAGCTGTAATGCCACAGCACTCTACCCAGGGGGACAGCTTGAGGCTCAGTCTCAAAAAAAAAAAAAAACCTTGACAAAAAGTCAATAAAGGCCTGCCGATGTCTTAACCTGTAAGCAACTGATGGAAAGTCTACTCAAATCCCAATTCCTGAGAAGAGCTTTGGAGTCAGACAGACCTGGGTCAAACCCTCTCCCACTTATCACCCGTGTGATCTTGGATAGCCACTTAATCTTAACGTGCCTCAGTTCCCCCCCCTGTAAAATGGGAATAATGAGAATACCAACCTCCTTTAGGCTGTTGAGACTGAAGTGAGATAAAGCACGTGAAACACAGAGCTTAATATACAGTAAGCACTTGATAAATGTTAGATTTTTCTTTTCCTTATCAACCAACAAAGAGAAGGTGGCAAAGGATACAAACCAATTTGCAAAACTTACAGTAAACAAGCATGATACATTTCACTAGTAATCAGAAAAATAGATATATAAAATTCTCAGTGAGGCAGCAATTGCTGTCTGTTAAATTAATAGACTTCTGAGAAAATGACTTGCAAAGCTGTACGTACTGGAAGCCAGGTAAGGTGAATCTCCCCTTTTTTTTTTTTCAGTTTTTGGCCAGGGCTGCATTTGAACCCACCACCTCAGGCATATGGGGCTGGCACCCTACCCTTTTGAGCCACAGGTGCCGCCCAATCCCCCTTTTTTTGTAAGGCAATTTGTTTCAGGAGCCATAAAAATGATGAGACTGGGAATTGAGCCTAATCTCTGTCCTTGGCCCCACTGCAATGTTCCCTATACCTATCTCAATAGCCCCCTTGAATAAGGTCTGCCTTAGAAAAGGAAAATTATGATACCACGAAATTCTACTTTTCAAACTCTACTCTGAGATAGGGAGCTTATAGGTGACTTCCTCCCTCTTTCCAGAAAGTTTTATAATGTAGTGCATGTCACTTTTATAATTTAAAGATTATAATTTTTAAAAAGATGATTTGGCATCTTTAAGATTCAAGAGCCAGCCAAGTATGGTTTGCTCACACCTGTAGTCATAGCACTCTGGGAAGCCAAGGAGGGTGGATTGCTAGAGCTCAGGAGTTGGAGACCAGCCTGAACCACAGCAAGCCCCTGTCTCTAAAAATAGCTGGACGTTGTGGTGGGTGCCTGTAGTTCTAGCTACTGGGGAGGCTGAGGCAAAAGGATCACTTAAACCCAAGAGTTTGAGGTTGCTGTGAGCTATGATGCCACAGCACTCTACCTAGGGCTACAAAATGAGACTCTGTCTCCTCCAGCCCACCCTCTCCCCAAAGGAAGGAAAAGAAAAAGAGAAACCAGCTAGGCATTATGGTAGGTGCCTGTGATCGCAGCTACTCAGGAGACTGAGGCAAGAGAATCACTTGAGCCCAAGAGTTGGAGGTTGCTGTGAGCCACGATGTCACAGCACTCTACCAAGGGTAACAAAGTGAGACTCTGTCTCAAAAAAAAAAAAAAGATTCAAGGACCAAATATACAATTTAAATATGCATATTATGTAAAAAAGCATGCATATGATCTCAAGGAGGGAGCATGCCTTGGTCCTCTGTATAACATCATAGCATCTATGTTAAAGTTTGCAGCAGCCCTCTGAGGGAGGCAGGCCTTTTAAAACAGCAACAGAAACCCAAAAAAAGAAGTGAATTGCACTGGTTGTAGAACAGGGCCAAACCCTGTCTGTCTGGCCACAGGACATTCTATTAGACATGCTCTTTCCAGCTTTATACTCACCCACCACCTCCAGACTTCTCACCTTGCAGACAAATATGATGCAAGATGATTCTGTAAGGTCTTTTGAGATCAGCTGCCCATAGGAGTATTTCTCTATCTTCCCCAGGACCACGAGCTGCCAGAGCTTCTCGTCAGACCATGATGCAAACAGATCCATCTTCCTGAGGGGAAAAGCCTATTAGAAGTCATCATCTTCCATCACATAAGGTGCTCTGATCACAGCAATTTCCAGAAAGGGGACACACTCCTCTACTATGAAAGATGTCTGGAGGGGAAGTTTTTCTACTCCCCACTCAATCAACTAGCCACTCTCACCCTCGCCCCCTCTGCCCTTCTCTTGATGTCCTCCTCTCCCACCAAGCTCAGCTCTTGAGCTGCCCTGATACCCTTGGGGTGATCCAGCCTCTGTGCTTTTGTCACTTCTGCTCTTCCATCAAGGAACTTTCTCCCAGCTCTACCCCTGCCATCGACACCCCTCCTTCCTATGGCTTTCTAAGGACTAGTTCCTCACTTTGGCTCACTGGCTGTTCTGTCCCCCAGCTGGGCAGTTCTGGCCCTAACTTTGGTTTGAACCACTCATTCCAATTCCTCTTTCTGGCCTATTGGCTTCAAATATTCAGCTCTGGGGAATGGGAAAATCTGGACCCTCCCCTTTCCACCTGTTGCCCTCTGTGGTTAAAGAGCCACCTCACAGTGACTGTCCCTTCCCCTGACCTTGAACACCACTGATCACTGGCAATCTCCCAGATAGACAGAGGGGTTGCCTTTTCTCCATGGGTGCTGCTATAACAATTATCTTAGATTTGCTCAGCTCCAACAGATTATGGGCGTGGAACTCAACTGTCTCAGGTGGACTGAGTTAGTTAACTCAGGTTAACTCAAGATGACTTGGGCCTCAGTGGGAACACAGAGTTAAGTCCAGGGTACCAAAAGTCTGGGGCTGGTTCCATGTTCAGAGGGACAAAGGTCTGGCACCACCACAGGAAAACCTACCATATCAAGCCCTGCGGCACACACTCTCCATGATCCCCGATCACCTCATTGCATCCTGACAATGGAGAGAGGTACCATCACCCACATTTTACAGAGCAGGAGGCTGCAGCTCAGAGAAATGAAATGACCTGTGTTGAGTCACATCATTGATAAACCTAAGAGCTGAGGTTGGGACCAGACCTATTTTTCCCCTGGATGAAAAATGAAATGCTCCTTCCTCCAGGACTGCATTCTCCTTTACCCATGAAGCCACCTCTCCTAGCTCTAGCCACAGACACCAGACCCCTCTGCCAACACACTTCTCTGTAGCTGTGCAGCCCTACAATCTGGATTTTCAGAGCTAGCGCAGATTCTTCAGTGGTCTTTTACTCTTTTACAAAAAGGCCCACCAAATGCCCAATATATGCTAGCTATTATTATTATCATTGTCCCACAAAGAAGGGATATTTGAGCCTGAAGGTGTGATAGGAGTTTGTTAGAGAAGTTGGGTGGCATGTGGGTATTCCAGAGCATTCCAGGCAGAGAGAACAATGCCTGGTCTGTTTCCCACCAGGCCTGGGACAAAGTCAAGCACCTAAGAAACACACAAAAGATAAAGATAGTGAATGAGGGTGTAGTTACCTAAAAAATTCAAACCGATACTGAGCATCCTTCTGAACTTCCTGGTCCAGCTTATGATGGAGGAAGTCCTCCTGGTCAACAACCAAGAACTCCGTTTCTTCCATACAGACCACAGTGGACCGCTTTACTATAGCATTCAGAAGGCCCACTTCCTATTGGGTAGATGGGACAAGGTCAAGTGTGAGGCTACCTCCAGCTCCTGTTTGCAGCCTTACATGTATCTTCCCAGTTTCTGTCTCCCCCTTGAAATCTCTCCTCCCTAGACTCCTCCCCTGGCCCCTCTAGACTCCTCCCCACTCTCCCAATGGGGGCTCACTTCTTCCTTCTTAATCTGCTCCTTGTGGGAAAAGAGGCAACAGGCCTGAACAGGCCAGACTCTTTATAGGGAACAATGCTCCTTAAACATCACAGGTGAAGATGTCAACCTGAGCACCACCTGGTCCAACTCAATCAGCTTTTTTTTTTTTTTTTTTTTTTGAGACAGAGCCTCAAGCTGTTCCCCTGGGTAGAGTGCTGTGACATCACAGCTCACAGCAACCTCCAACTCCTGGGCTCAATCGAGTCTCTTGCCTCCACCTCCCAAGGAGCTGGGACCACAGGCGCCCACCACAACGCCCGGCTATTTTTTGGTTGCAGCCGTCATTGTTGTTTGGCGGGCCCGGGCTGGATTCGAACCCGCCACCTTGGGTGTACATGGCTGGCGCCTTAGCCACTTGAACCACAGGCGCCGAGCCAACTCAATCAGCTTTTGACAGATAAGAGTGCTGCAGCCCATGTGGGGTGGTGACTTGATGAGGCAGGACTGGGCCTGGCCAGAAGTTTTAGCATGAGTCCTGTTATCTCCCTAGCCCCACCCCTGGAAGCCAGGCCCTTCCCCAGGCTTACCCCAAAACAGTCACCCTTGTATAACAATTTCGGGTGGGGATCCAGGAAGGCACTGCTGCCATCATCATCCTGAGTCACTGCAACTGTGCCACGATAGACAAAATAAAAGCTGTTGCCCTTCTTCCCCTTCCTGACAATCACACGCCTGCGACCAAACCTGGGGAAGACAATGGCCAGTTGAGCTGGTGGCAACACAGAGGCTGATCTGTATGAGGAAGAGCTCTGGACTGGGTGTGCTCTTTGCTCTAGGGGATGAAAGCACAGCCTTAGATTAGAAGGGCCTTTAGAACAACCTAGCCCCTGCCTATGTAGCTGGACCCCTCCACAGACATCTATCCAGTTGCCTGCCTCAGTTACGAGGCAGCTTCCTGAGAGCCTTTGTTGGTCTGGTACGCTGTTACATGCGCTAAGGCCCATAGGAAATGCTCAGTGAACAGTAGTTTAATAAATGAGTGGAAAAAATGCTGAAACCAATGGACGGGTTAATCAAGTAGCTGGCTGATTAGGAGCACTGGTTTTTTTCAGACCTGGATCCGAATACAGGTTCTGCCCTTAGGGGTGGGACAATGGGCAACTCAGCCCCTCTGTGAACCTCAGTTTCTTTTATCTATAAAAAGAAGATAAGAATGTCTAAAAAGAGACAGATAAATGGTCTTATTATAATCCCTAGTAACTCACTACCCAACTTGGCACCTGTAGGCTAAAAGTGCCCTGGCCCCAGGCAAACTGGGATTTTGTTCCTAGACTCAGAGAGTAGTTTCTGTATTTCATTTACAAATCCAAATCTTGCTTCTTTCAATTTCCATTCATTTCCTTCATTCATTTAGTAAGTAAAATAAATGCCAACTTGTGTCTGTTGTACCCAGTGAATGACACAGGTTTTATTTTCAAAATTATGGTCACTGGCCAAGTGTGGTAGCCCATGCCTATAATCCTAGCACTCTGGGAGGCCAAGATGGATTGCTTGAGCTCAGGAGTTTGAGACCAGCTTGACCAAGAGTGAGACCCTGTCTCTACTAAAAATAGAAAAACTAGCCCGGCATGGTGGCAGGGGTCTATAGTCCCAGCTACTTGGAAAACTGAGGCATGAAGAAAGCTTGACCCCATTTCAGATTGGTGTGAGCTATGATGATCCCACAGCACTCAACCCCCGGGCAACAGATTAAGAATCTGTCTCCAAAAAAAAAAAAAAAAAAAAAATTATGGTCATGTACAAGAGGTAAAGGAGTAAATGAGATTAATTTAGGAGCACAGAAAGGGAGCATTTAGCCCAGCTTACAAAGGTCAGAGAAGGCTCCAGCTTAGTGTCCAAAGTGAGTTGTCCAGGTGGACAAAGAGATGGACAAGTGTCCCAGGCAGAGGGACCACCATGGCCAAAGACACAGAGTTAGCCTAATGCATAACACAGTCAAGGGAGTAACAGTGCACTTCATGGGACAGGAAAATGGGACAGGGGAGGTCAGGGGATGGTCTGAGAGAAAGTTAACTTGTCCAAAGCCTCTAAAGCTGGGCTAAGCTTGCATTTTACCCAGAAGATGATGGGGAACCCAAAAGTCTCCCCTTTTAGGCTCTGCCAGGTCTGACAAGAGACAGTGGTAGTAGAAGTGCCCTGATGGCAGGGTTATATCTGTCATTTCCCCCAACTCTGACTCATCAGGTCCTCCTCTTCCTCCTCCCCCCACACTGACACTTTCCATTCCTTCATGCCTCATTGGCTGGGCCAGCAGCAGCAGCAGCACCAATACTCTGCTCAGGACAGATGATACTCCCTTTGTCCCAGAGGTTTGTCCACATTGCTCCCCCTGCCTGGAATGGCCTTCTTTCTCTCCTCTGCTTACTCAGATTCTTTCAGCAACTCACATCCTACTTCCTCCAGGAAGCCTTCCCCACCCCTGCCCACAGCAGTGTCTCCTCCTCTGAGCTCCTAGGGCACCCACTCGCCTGCCTCATGATCCTTTGACAAACTGAGGGGAGGGATCAGAGGACAGAGAACAGAGTTAGACTGGAGTCAGTAACCTCAGCATCATCTCTGGCTGTGGACTTGACCAGGTCCAGACCAGAGGCTGGTGTCAGCCTGGGATCTTCATCAACATAGGAAAGAGGAAATGGTCCAGATGACAGTGACTATACAGGAGATGGCAGGAATATTCAGCTAGCAAATGAGAGCAGGGAGCATAGCCCATGTTCATGCTAGTAGAGACTCCTAGAGCTAGGGCCAGAAAAACCCTTGGAGACCATTGAGCTCAACCAACTTTTGGAAAGAGGAGAGTGGGGTTCTAAGAGGCCATGGCTTGCTGAAGGTCATGTGAGCCACAATCAAGTCAACAGTAGGACCTGAATCTCTTAGATCAGATATATGTTGCTTTTGCTGTCAAAAATCAGGTCACGTTTTTCTACCAACTGTACCCTTTCTCAACTCTCAATGTGTCACTGACCCCAGTGATGATTCAAACAAAGTCAATCTTACAAAGCTCTGACTTGAATAACTGAAAAGACCTTTTTACTCTTTCCCATTGGAATAAAACTGGAAAGATGGAAGTCTGGAGCCATGACTGTGGCAACCATCTTACCACTATGAGGGGAGCGTCAGGTGGAGGAGAAGGCTTATAGGAACTAAGTGCCAAGAGACAGAGACAGACAGCAGACATTGGTCCTGGTGACACTGAGTCCCTGTATTCCAGCCAAGCCTGAAGCTGAACTATCCCAGGACTTTTCAGATACATGAGCCACCAATGTATTCCCTTGGGCTAGGTTTTGTGATACTTGCAACTAGACGAACCCTGTCCCAGCTGCTAATTCCCAGGCCCAGAAATAATCGACAACTAGCAGAGGGCTTTGCCAACCACCTCTTCACTTATCTTCTCCTGAATCTTGTTAGTATACTTAGCAAAGCCCATAAAATTGGTATCATTATGCTTATTGCACTGATGAGGGTACTGAGGCTCAGAGAGGTTCAGTGGCTTGCCTGAGTTCATGCTAGGGCTGATGTGGCATTGAATTCCAGAGCGTCTAGCTCCATGATTCTTTTTCCTTCTGTGACACCACTCTGTCTGACATGGAATCTTACTTTATAGGCAGTGGTGACTCGCTCTTCTTCACTGAGCTAGAACAGAGTCAACGGTTCCCTCTGCCTGGAATGCTCTTCACCTGAAAACACCTGAAAAATCTACCTGTTCAAACACCAATTCTTCTGTGAAACTCTGGACCAAGCCAGCGGGAGGGTAATTTCCTCCCCTGGGAGCATCCTGCACTGGTTAGAGAAGGTCTTAGGCTGTATTAGATTGTGCTTATGTCTCAGACTGTGACCTCCATGAAGGAATATATTGGGGTATGAACCTAGAGTGGCCTTACATCCTGAATTTTCAAGATAGGCCTTATCTCAAATATTCTGCAAGGCTGCCCCTCTGAAGTCATGGAGATGGCCTGGCAGTGGTGATATTTCCACAAGGACTGGAGCTTTCCCACTATGAGGTATTTACATGGCACTTCTCGTGCCATGAACCCATTGACAGTCTGGTGACGCTGTCACAGAATAGTGTGGGGGTTTGGTTTTGTTTTGTTGTTTTTTGAGACAGAGTCTCACTTTGTCACCCTCGGTAGAATGCTGTGGTGTCATCATAGCTCACAGCTACCTCAGACTCTTGGGCTCAACAGACCATCTTGCCTCAGCCTCCCAAGTAGCTGGGACTACAGGCACCTGCCTGCCACAATGCCTGTCTAGTTTTTAGAGACAGGGTCTCAGTCTTGCTCAGGCTGGTCTTGAACTCAAGTAGTCCACCCGCCTGGGCCTCCCAAGTGCTAGGATTACAGGCATGAGCCACTGAACCTTGGCTCAGAATAATGTTTTAAATGTATGAAATAAAATTAAGCAGAATTATTATTAACTAATGTTTCTTAAAGCCTAAATTTGTGATATGGCAATATAGGTACATCTTTGTTCAGGTGCCAAATAACAAAATCTAGCAGCAGATGTAATAACTACCAGAACTTTGAAGATATGAAGAACATAAATTATTTTTTGTGAAATCTACAACAGCTTAAAATGACATGAAAATATCTTTGATTTCTTTTAGTGAAAAAGTCATAGAGATGGCTACTATTCTAGGGCTTCATTACCTATATCCATGATTGAAGGAAATGGTCAATTTCTACTAGACAATTAATGAAAATAGAGATTTTTTTCATTCAAGTTCAAAGACCCTTTTCTAGATCTACCTAGATATAGTACAATCACCCATGATCCAGTTTGGCTTTTAGTGCCCAGATTTGAGCCTCAGCTTTGCCTCTTATTATTGTTGGGTGACCTAGGATGAGCCATTTCCCTCCTCTGAGCCTGCTCCTTCATCTGGAAAATGATGGAATTGGGCCAGATCCTTTCTGAGGTTCCTATCAGATCCTCCTCTTCCATAATTCTATGAAGACTTTTGATGAGTGAGTGATATAAACAGTGCTTTAACCTAAGGTGAGCTCTAAGGTAAACCAACAGAAAACTCTGCCTGGCTGATACTCTATAGGCAGTGGTTCTCAACCTTCCTAATGCCGACCCTTTAATACAGTTCCTGTGGGTCACGACCCACAGGTTGAGAACAGCTGCTCTACAGAGAAGAGGGACCTGCAGCTGGACTTTTCCTGTCCAGCCCAGCACCATCCCAGGGATCAAGGACTGTGCCCCTCACTGACTGTTCAAAGCGCATGACTTTGGCCAGGAGCAGCTGCAGGGGCTCTTCATAGTTCCGGTAGCTGCTTAGAACCCGAAATATGCTACAGAGGGAATGGATCTCACTCTCTGTCCTCCAGGAAGGCGGCTTCTTCATGATCGTTATAGCCCTTGGCGGTAAGTGACCCTGGAGAGAGAAAGTCAGAATGACATACATATAGGACCCAGCAATTTCCCCAACAGGCTGGCTGGCCATTCCCACATTCCTGCTTATATACCTTCCTGTTCCCTATACAATAGTGGCTGACATGTGATGAGTGCTTCCAGTGTGCCAGACATCAAGGTAAGCAACTTACACGCCCATCTCACTATATCTTCACCAGCCCAAGAACTGTTCCCACTTGACAGATAAGCAGACTCAGGCAGGATTATAGTAGATCTGCCACATGCCAAAGCCGGTATCCCTCCCTCCCTCCCTGGGCTCCCAAGGTCCTACAGGGTCACCTCAGCACACACACATGCAGTGAGGGGAGACCTTCATCCTCATCTCAGCCTAGACCTTGGCAAGACTGAAGACTGACGAAGACTATTAAACTTCTTCCCTAGTGGACAAGGACTCATGCACCAGTGCTCAGGCAGATCTATTAGTCACTCACCATCCCCACCTGCTGGGGAGGTGGAACTGTGAATTGTTAACATCCCAATGACTTCCCTCTAACCTAGGGTGGCCAGACTTCCCGCTTTTGGCAGGACAGTCCCACTTTGAACAATTTGTCCCGCGTCCTGCAGCGTTTTAAAAAAGTCCTGATTTTTTGGAAAGAATGCACGAACGGGCCGGAGAACAGGAAGGGAATATACGGTTTTTGGCTGCCATGTGGCTATTTCACCAGAATATGATTTTTATATTATTTTTGTTAAGTTTATAATGTTAAACTGTAATAATAACAAATAATTGTTGAGAAGTGATTGTCGAGACCTGCATTGTTGTCAGGCCCTGCCCCACGGGGCTCCCCCCCCCGCCCCCTCCATGTTCCACTTTACAAATGTAAAAATCTGGTCACCCTACTCTAACCTCATCTTCTACCTCTCCCCTTCCTTCACTATTCTCAAGCTTTTTTTTTTTTTTTTTTTTTTTTGAGACGGAGCCTCAAGCTATCCCCTTGGGTAGAGTGCCATGGCATCATGCTCACAGCAACCTCCAACTCCTGGGCTCAAGCGAGTCTCCTGCCTCAGCCTCCCAAGTAGCTGGGACTACAGGTGCCCGCCACAACGCCTGGCCATTTTTTGGTTGCAGCCATCATTG
>CAUYTI010027855.1:0-31639 GCA_963575145.1 Galago senegalensis
GGTGCCTGCCACAACGCCCGGCTATTTTTTGGTTGCAGCCGTCATTGTTGTTTGGCGGGTCCGGGCTGGGGATTCGAACCCGCCACCTTAGGTGTATGTGGCTGGCGCCTTAGCCGGTTGAGCTATAGGCGCCGAGCCAGTTTTTCACTATTGCTTTTAAGTAAACCTATAACCAGCTAGTTTTCTCGTGCTTGTGTCTCTTTCCAGGAAGTGTTAAATGTTTGCAAAGACATAGTAATGGGGAATTTTTTCATAAGTTAGAATCTTTAGAATTTGGTTCTGGCCTAATATTATAGATCCAGCTTTGTTGGAATTTTGTTACGGATCTGGGTCAGGAGTAGGCATTGATACTGAACAAAGATATTATAATTGTTTTATTCCTCAGGTGGGCATATTTCCTCTACCCTCCCAGCCCTCTCTAGAAGGTATGCTGTCTGTACTTTCTCTGGGATGTGTACTGTCAGACAGTAGAAACATTGGCTGTCGTTTAGGAACAATGAGTACTTGCAATTAGAAAACAGCTGTGGTGGTGCCTGTAGCTCAGTGGGTAGGGCGCCAGCTACATACACGGAGGCTGGCGGGTTCGAATCCAGCGTGGGCCAGCTAAAGCAACAGTGACAACTGCAACAGAAAAATGGCCAGGCGTTGTCGCAGGTGCCTGTAGTCCCAGCTGCTTGGGAGGCTGAAGCAAAAAAATCGCTGGAACCCAGGAATTGGAGGTTGCTGTGATGCCACAGCACTCAAAAAGAAAACAGAGCTTGTAGTTTGTGGGGGTTTTGAAATAAGATTGGTGTTTCCCGAATGCAGAATTCTTTGGAAGGTTAAAAAACAAACAAAAAGACATTATTCTTTATTCTTATTTTCTGAGAACCAACAGTTAAAACCAGTAGTCATTCTAAAAAATGACAGTTGGCTACACAATTTAAGAAGTAAGGTATAAGGTGAAACAGATTGAATGTCAATTGAAAGGTGCAGGAGTGGGTAAGATGAGTTTAGATAAACTGCATGGTGGAAAGTTTCAGAGAGAGCAAGATTTGAATGCGTTGTGAAAGATGGGAGAGAAAGGTGAGCGTTATGTACAAGATGAGGTTGGGAATCATGTATAGATTATTTTACTGTAGCAGAAATATTACTTCTGTATTACCAATTTCTGTCTCATTGGAGGTTTTCATTATATTTTTTTAATTCCTGGTGTTTTATAATTATATGAGGATAGGCTAACATTTGGATCATCTTTCTCTGTACCAGAAGAACACTTAGTTTAAAGGTTCATGATTCTGAGAAAATTTCTGCTGTTTAATTTTTGATATGTTCATTCATGTTTTTCCTGTTACCTCTTCCTAAAAAACTTGTGTTATTTGGATCTTGGACTGGCTGAAGTCCCTGTGTCTTTGACTTTGCTATTTTTTTATTTTCTTGTTCTGTGTCCTGAGAGACTTCTTTATTTTCTGATACCTATAAGGAATATTTTTTGTGGCAATAGATAATACTAATTTGTGTGTGTGGTGTGTGTGTGTGTGTGTGTGTGTGTGTGTGTAGGCAGAGTCTCACTTTATCACTCTTGGGAGAGTGCTGTGGTGTCATATAGCTCACAGCAACCTCCAATTCCTGGGCTTAGAGGATTCTTTTGCCTCAGCCTCCTGAGTAGCTGGGACTACAGCCGCCCGCCACAACACCTGGCTATTTTTTTGTTGCAGTTTGGTTGGGACTGGGTTTGAACCTGCCACCCTTGGTATATGGGGCCAGCACCCTACCCACTGAGCCACAGGCGCCGCCCCAATAATACTAATTTCTAAGAGTTCTTAATTTATGGTAACAAAATATGGAGCTTTGAAATTCTTTTCTGTCCTTTGAAATATCTGTTTCTTCTAGGGTTAAGTTTTTCTTTTAATCTTTCTCCTTTATGTTGGTTTTTTCCTAGATCTTAAAATTATTTTATTCATGTCTTATAATGATTCTTAATTTATCTTGAATGGAAGATCTGATTATGGTGTTACAGGAAAACGTCCAATTAAAACTGACAGGCACTTACACCAACAATATAGGGGAAGGAACCTTTAATTGCCAGGGACAACTCAGGTGCTTCAAGGTGTAACGTGCTAAGTTGGGGGAATAGTTCTTTACAAACTTTTTATACTTTCTTCTGTAGCTCAATATCAGCTGCATAGTTACAACAAAGAGTACAAAGAGTTAATGATTATATTTCTCAAGAAACCAGGGTTGTTATTTGTTACATAATTTTTTAAAGGTTATTTCAGCTCAGTGTAAAGTTTGTTCTTATCTTTGGAGGAGGAGTTCCTCTGCAGCTGCCTGTTGCTTTCTTAGGATTATTAAAGAAGTATAAGCTTTATTTCTTCTTCCTCAATGGGTCATCAACCGGTGGACTTGACTTTTCTCTGAGTAGTTTGAGAGTTAGCTGTTAGGGCATAAATATTACAAATCCAAGAATTAGTAGGGTAACAGTTCACACTGGGAGGCCTACTTCTCTCCAAATGTTTGGTTTCTTTAGAAACATGCTCCCTTTTCATTTTGGGGGAAAGTAGAAAGGAAAGGTAGAACTGACTTAGGTATGTCCAACCTGTAGTCACAGCTGCACGCTGATTTTGGGAGGACTTTTTTTGCTTATCTGTGTATGGTATTGGATATCACAAAACAAATGCACAGAATTTTTCTTTTTTGCAGGGGCTAATCACCTTAAACACTAATGAAGTGTTTGTTTATTTACCCTGTGGGCCAAGACAGCTCTTATTCTTCCAACATGTAGCAGAAAAGAATAAAGGTTGGATATCTAGACCTTTTTAATGGAATTTTAACTCTCCTGTTTCTAGGCCTTTCCTTCAAACTGTGGCCCCCTCTGATCCAGGGCTCTGTTGGACTATGATTTGTTTCTCACTTCTGCTGCGTGCCCACCCCGCCTCACCATGTGTTAGGGGTTGTAGTTTTTTCTCTATTACAGTTTTTTTTTTTTTGAGACGGTATCTCAAGCTGTCTCACAGTAACCTCAAACTCTTGGGCTTAAGTGATTCTGTTGCCTCAGTCTCCCAAGTAGCTAGGACTATAAGCACCTGCCACAACGCCTGGCTGTTGTGTTTTTCTTGTTGTTGCAGTTGTCATTGTTGTTTTAGCTGGCCCAGGCCAGGTTCAAACCCGCCAGCCTGGCTGTATGTGACCAGCGCCCTACCCACTGAACAACAGGCGCCGCCTCTATTACAGTTTTTTAAAACCACCTTTTATTATGAAAAAGTGCATATTTACCCAAAGTTAGAGAGGGCGAATGAATCTGTATCACCAGTGGGCTGTAACAAATTCAGCAGTCACCAGAGTGTCTGCTGTTGTCTTACCTATCCTTCCACTGCCCCCTTAGTTTTAGTTAGACAGCAGGCATTGTTTCATTTATAAATATTTCAGTATGTATTTCTGAAAGAAAAAAAATTCTTTAAAAAAAAGTTATGTAGTACCATTACTACATCTAGTAGAATATGTAATTCTTTAATATTATCAAGTAAGCTCATTGCCTCATTAGTTTTTTTCATAGTTTGAAGCAGGAACTGAACAAGGTCCTGTACTAAATGTAGTTGGCTGATTAGTCTTTTAAACTGGAGTCCCTTCTCTTGAAGTGATTAGTTTTTCTTTTTTAGAGTTTCCCTTTGTTGCTTAGTTAGACTGCTATGATGTGAGTCTAGCTCACAGCAACCTCAAACTCCTGGGTTCCAGTGATCCTTCTTCCATAGTCCCTGAGTAGCTGGGACTACCACCACACCTGCCAATTTTTCTCTTTTTAGTAGAGGCAGGGTCTTGTTCTTGCTCAGGTTGATCTTGAACTCCTGAGCTCGAGGATCTTCCTGTCCCAGCCTCTCAGAATGCTAGATAATAGGCAGGAGCCAGCGCACCCAGCCTGATTAGTTTTCCTTTGTATAAACATTTTTGTTTATTTTCAGACATCCAGAAATTTGTTTAAATCTCTCAATTTCTTTGTTGTTTATTTCCTTTAAAAAATATTTTTATTTGAGTCCTTGGAGGGTGAGGAGACAACCTGGCCAAGAAACCCTTGTTTTTAATTATCATTGGTTAAAATTATAAATATTTCTAACACATAGAAAATTAGTATTATAATAGAGACTCTTGTACCTACTACCTAGATTTAGCAGATGTTATCATTTTGCTGGTTGGCTCTTAAATTGAAAGGTTAAGTATAACCAAAGTATAAAGAAAGATCAAAGGAAAAATGGGTGGCTACCTTCAGGTTTAGATTATACTGGGTACTTAAGTCTTTTTTGATATCCTAGGGGTAGTTGTATAAATGTGGGAGTCCTCTGCTACCATGTTCGTTATATAAACTTGGCAAACTGAAGTTGATATATTCTACTGTTATAATCTGTGTTCTTATCATGATGAGTAATGGTTGAGTGCTTTCAGTGTACTAATTTGAAATGTACTCCATACAATTGTTACTCTGAAGAACAGCCCTTTTACCTTCATATCAAAATTGTTGAACAGGAAGAAACACTTAAAAGTTAACACTAGAGATAAATAATGGTGAGTACAGATATGTCTTGGGACTTAATTATTTTGAAACCATGTGTTTTAAGTTTAAGGGGCTCTCTTTTCTTTCTTTCTTTTTTTTTTTTTTTGAGACAGAGCCGCAAGCTGTCCACCTGGGTAGAGTGCCGTGGCATTACAGCTCACAGCAACCTCCAACTCCTGGGCTCAAGCGAGTCTCCTGCTTCAGCCTTCCAAGTAGCTGGGACTACAGGCGGCCGCCACAATGCCCGGCTATTTTTTTTTGGTTGCAACTGTCGTTGTTTGGCGGGTCCAGGCTGGGGATTTGAACCCGCCACCTTAGGTGTACATGGCTGGCGCCTTAGCCAGTTGAGCTATAGGCGCCGAGCCAGGGGGCTCTCTTTTTTGAGACCAAGAGAATTGCTAGGATCTTATTTGTCTTTATTTATTGCATTTGAACAAAGGTTCACTTGTGGTATCATCTAGGAGTAGTTCTAAAGAAGTTTTGAAGTCCCCAGTTAGTCACTAATTGTATTTTTCATATTTCAAATTTCATGATGAGCATACTCAGTAGAACTTTATCTTAAAAAGCAAAATAGTAGTTGTAAATTATCTAGACACCGTTGGTTAAACTGTGGAAACTGTATCTTTTAAACTTTATTGTTCTGGAATTAAAAGTGGATAGAAATTTAGGAGTCTTGGTTTTTATCCCGGCATTGTTATTATTTCTGTGACTTGCACTGTATCCCTTTAACTCTGATTTCAATCCAGGCATTGAGTTAGAATAGTGACATTCGCTGTTTTATATCATGGGCTAGGAGAGAGTGAACATGTGTGAGTGTAGTTATGTGGGTGTATTAAGCCAGCTTTGTACTATTTTCTTCAAATAAAATCTCAGGCACATGCTTAATGGGCTGAAAAGATAAAGGAGAAATTGCTCTGACTGAAGAGTTTGGTGAAAAGAGGGCTCTGTAGCCTTCTCTGCCCTCATTTCTCAAAGTAGTTCCTGGACCATCTCTGAATTTCTAATTTCTATTTTTGACAAAATAGCAGTAATGGTAGAATTGTTGGTGTTTTAAAACTCCCAATGTATTACATATTAAATACTATGGGATAATGTGTATGTGGCTTGTTTGGCTTTACTATTGCAAACCATTATTCTTATTGTGGTAAAATATACATATAAAAATCTTCATTTGACCATTTTTTAAGTGTACAGCTCAGTGGCATTAAAGGATGCTCAGATTGTTGTGCATGTCTCACCATTATCCATCTCCAGAACTTTTCATATGCTCAAACTGAACCTCTGTATCCACTAAACACTAAGTTCTTACCTAGGCCCCCCTTTAGCATTTAGCATTTAGTATTCATCATCCTCCTTACTGTCTCTGTGAATATAGTTGCTTTAGGTACTACATATAAGTGATATTATAGCAATATTTGCTGTTTTGTTTCTAGTTTATTTCATTCAGTGCACGGTCTTCAAGGTAGATGCATGCTGTGGAATTTGTCAGACTTTCCTTCCTTGCTAGAGGGTGAACAATGTTCAGTGTGTGTGTGATGTTTGTTCATTTGTCTGTTGTTGGGTATTGAGGCTGCTTCTACCCTTTGGGCCTAGTGAATAATTCTCTTACTCAGGATAATCTTTGAAAGTGTGCATTATTGTACTTTTTATAGTTCAGAAGTATTCAGTCTTCCCTCAGTCCCACATTCTACCTCAGTGCACCTGACAGCTGTGGTACACTTTCTTAAGTTAGCAATTCACAGGAGAGGTAATTCCCAACAGTGGTGGCAGTGGAAATAGTAGTGCTTGATCTGATTCTCTTTGTGGCTCCATACTCTTAGTTTTAAATTCTCTTCAAACTGGTCATGTATAGCTGAGACATATCTATTTGAAGAAATTAACAATAACTCCTGTTGAGTTGTGTGGTTGTGTGGGTCTGGTGTTATAAATCAGGGATGTCTAATCTTTTTTTTTCCTCTGCTACTCATTGGAAGAGTAAGAATTGTCTTGGGCAGGGCAGCGCCTGTGGCTCAAAGGAATAGGGTACCAGCCCCATATGTTGGAGGTGGTGGGTTCAGACCCAGCCCCGCCCAAAAACTGCAATGAAAAAGAAAAGAAAAGAAAAGAAAGAATTGTCTTGGGCAACACAATAAATACACAAACAGTAACAAAAGCTGTTTAGCAAAAAAAAAAAAGTTCATGCATATTTTCTGTGATATCCAACACCACAGATAAGCAAAACAAGTCCTCACAAAATTAGCATATGGCTGTGGGCTGCAGGAGGGACACCTGATTTACCCCTAGGTATAAATTGTCTTCAAGAGATGATCCTTATTCCTTAACCTGCAGTACTGCAAAGTTCTGCCCTTTAGAGAGAGATGTCTGGTTTCCTTGTTGATGAGTTTTCCAACCATTTTAATCTGGCATTAGAGTTTTGATTTAGTTCAGAATATTATAAGGTCTTTTGCCTTTGTGGTGTAGTGTAGTATAGTGTAGTGTCTCTGGAAATATTATTAAGGAAATTCGCTATGTAAGGAAAACATACTTTTTCAGAATGTTCTTTTTCTTAAATTAATTACAACTGAGTCACAGTCTGATACTATTATACTTGAGCAAATTTGTTTTCCTCAGAGTTAATAATTGCCTCATTCAGTGTTTCACTGCGAATCTTCTCTCAACATTAAATGCATCAGTTATCACTTGGTTCCCCTTTCTCTACTCTCTCTTCCCTCACTCCCTACCTCCCTTCCTCTCTGTCACCTACCCTAAACATACTTTTGTAGTCTGGAGTGGGACACTTCAGGCATACTTCCTGGCTGTTGGCCAGTGTTCTGTGAATGATTCTCATTCCCTATTTTCTTTTTTGTTTGTTTTTTCAGGTTCTACATTTGGGTAGAGTATATCTTCTACACCTTCCTGAGATAAAAGTTCTTTCCTAATAATTAAGGCTTTTTGGGGTGTGTGTGTGTCATTTTATGCCTAAAAATGTTTTTATATAACTCTTATAATAGATCAATAGATTTATTGGCTGTAGAATTCTAGAATAGAAATTTTTCTTTAGAATTATGGAAGTATTGCTTTATTTCTGTCTCCTAGAGGGTTACTTAAAAAAGTCAGATGTTATTTTGATATTTGAACCTTGGAATGTGAACTGTTTTGTCTTTGGTTTATTGTGGTATTTTGCCTTTTCCCCAATGTCCTATTATATCTTTCTTTTTTTTTTTTTCTATTATTTTCTTCACCTTTCTTTCTTTATTCTTCTACCTTCCCCTCAGTGGACACTTTGAATTTCAATGTAGAGACTCCTGTCTTTTGTTGTAGGCAAAACAATTTATATTACTTTATTCTTTTTTTTTTTTTTTTGGAGACAGAGCCTCAAGCTGTCGCCCTGGGTAGAGGACTGTGGCATCACAGCTCACAGCAACCTCCAACTCCTGGGCTCAAGCGAGTCTCCTGCCTCAGCCTCCCAAGTAGCTGGGACCACAGGTGTCTACCACAATGCCCGACTGTTTTTTGGTTGCAGCCGTCATTATTGTTTTGGCGGGTCTGGGTTGGATTCGAACCCGCCACCTAAGGTGTATGTGGATGGCGCCTTAGCCACTTGAGCCACAGGTGCTGAGCCACTTTATTCTTTTAAGATATCTATTCTTTCATTGATCTATTGATTCAATGATATACCATCAGACTGTTAAAATACATACAATTTGCTGTTTTGATTCCAAATATTTATGGAAATGCAAAGGACCTCAAATAACCAAACACAATTTTCTGAAAGAATAACTAAACTTAAGGACTTAAACTACTTGATTTGAAGGTTTACCATAAAGCTACAGTAATTAGGACTTTGTGAATGTACATTAAGGCTAGGCAAATAGATCAGTGTAATAGAAGTCTAACAGAAACAAATATCTAGTCAGTAGATAGTCAGTTGACTTCTGACCAGGGTGTCTGTACCGTTTAGAGGGAGAAAGAATAGACTTTTCATGGTGATGAAACAAACTGGAGAAAGGTTTGAAAGAGAATAAGTCTTGATTTCTTCTTTATACCATATGCAAAAATTAGCTTGAGATGGATCATAGCTAAAACATGCTTGTACTACAAAGGCAAAAATTTTATAAAGCTTCTAAAAGAAAGCATCCAAATATATTTGTTACAGGGAAAGATTTCTTTGACAAGACAAAAGAAGTAAATTACCACTAAAAGGTGATAAAGTGGGTTTTACCAAAATTAAAAATTTCTGCTCATGCAAAGTTTTTAAAGAAAATACATGGCTCAGTGCCTGTGGCTCAAGTGGCTAAGGCGCCAGCCACATACACCTAAGGTGATGGGTTCCAATCCAGCCCGGGCCCACCAAAAACAATGACAGCTGTAACCAAAAAATAGCCAGGGCATTGTGGCGGGTGTCTGTGGTTCCAGCTACTTGGGAGGTGGAGGCAGGAGACTCGCTTGAGCCCAGGAGTTGGAGGTTGCTGTGAGCTGTGATGCTACGGTACTCTGCCCAGGGGGACAGCTTGAGGTTCTGTCTCAAAAAAAAAAAAAAAAAGAAAATACATAGGCAAATCATGTATTGGGAGAAAACATTCACAGCGTATATATTGGACAAAGAACTTAACACGTATATAATGAACTTCAACTCAGAACATACCAGTTTAAAGTGAGTTAAAGATTTGAGTAGACCCTTTACAAAGAAGGTATAACAATGAATATTAAGTACATGAATATCATGCGTAACAACATCAGAGAAATGGGAGTGAGCACCTACCAGAAAGACTAAAATGTAAAAGAACACACAGTACTTTGGCAAGTACAGGGTATAATCAGAAGTCTCATATCGTTGGGAAAGCAGAAAATGTTACAACCACTTTAGAAAACTCTTTGCTAGTTTCTTATAAAATTAAACATACACCCACTCTATAATCAGGCAATTCTATTTTTTTGTTATTTACCCAAGATGAAAATATTTTCAGAAAGACTTGTATGTGAACATTCATAGAAACTTTATTCTTAATAGTCCCCAAACTAGAAACAATGTGAGTTTAATAATGGTAAATAAATTATGGTATATTATTCTGTGAAATACTCCTCAACAATAAAATGGACAAAATACTGATGCCTGCAACATTCATTCATATTGGTGAATTTCTAAAAATGCTGAACAGAAGAAGCAAGATACAAATGAGAATATACCAATTATATTTATATAAAATGCCAGATTAGGTAAAACTGATATGTAGTATTTGAAATCAGAACAGTACTTGGCTCTGGGGAAGACTGACAAGAATGGCAGCAGGAAACTTTCTAGGAAAATTGGATGTTGTATATCTTGTCGAGATAGAAGGGTGTCTGCATTTGTCAAAACTCAATAAATTGTATGCTTACAATTTGTGCATTTCTTTGTGTGTGTATGGTATCTTAGTTTTAAAAACAGAACCGGAACAGTGAAAATTATATGGATAGCCTTTTTACTTTCACTGAACAATAGTATTTGTGGTTTTCTGTCATTGTTCTCAAAGCTCCTATGTGTCTCAACAACTTTGAGGCTTGATATTGAATTGAGTTTATTGAATTCAGCTTTTCTACCTGTAGAATAATATTGTGACATATTTTATTTCTGCCCATTTAGTTTCCCTTGTCATGATATTTGAAAGAAACCTACAATGAAATTTTTAAGAAGTTTATCAAGTATATTTTGATGATTAATCTAGATAAGAACGTCTGTTATATCACATCAGGAATACTGTACTCCTAAGTAATTGAATTTCCCTAGAAAATATGTGAGGACATGTTGTTGTTTCTCTCTTTTTTTACTGCACAAAAGTATAAAGAAGAAAACTCAAATGGTCCATAGTCTTACCATCCAAATAGTTATGTTATCCTTTAAAAAATGAGTGTTAGATGCTTCTTGTAAGAGAATTCAATTGGTGCATAAAGTTATAACAGAAGTAAGCTTCATTCCCTTAATATTTCTCTCCAAAGATAACCCTCTAAGTGTAATATGTCCTTACAGAAAAACTGACTATACATTAGAGTATATTATAATTTATATAAATCCTTAAAGAATGTTTATACAAAAGCAATTTATTATATATTGCTTTTGTAGCTTGATATGTATATTTTTACTTAGTACATCTCATATATTTCTGAGTTAGCACATACCCTCTTCTTTCTCAATTATTTATATAGTATTCATTACATGGTCTAGGTGTGTATATATTTAACCTAGTTCCTTACTGATAGCTATTTGGATTATTTTCATTTTTTAATTAAAAACAATGTTTTGAAGAACAACTGTGCTGGTTAAATATATATATTTTTTAGAGTAGAAAGTGTTTAATTCTCCATAGATTGCCAGTTTTCAGCTCTTCTGTTTTAGGAGAGATTGGAAGTAGCTGTGTCTTCTCAGCCTCAGCACTGTTGGCATTTTATAGGCTGAAGAATTCTTTGTTGTGGGGCTAACTTGTGTGTGATGAGATATTTTACAGCGTCCCTGGATTCCACCCACTAGATGTCAGTAGCACTGTCCGCAGAATTGTGCTGGTTAGAGTCACTGGTACCCAGAGCATTGCAGGTACCCACAGGTGGCTGCTGTCACCTCTTTCCTGATTGAGGAGCATCATAAGTCAGATGTAAGAGGTGAATGGAAGCCAAAAAAAAGGAGGGTTTGGGCAGTAGTTGTTGGGATTTCTCACAGAGTTCAGGGAGACATTGAAGTTTTGGGAGCAACTGATAGCTATCAGAAACGAAAACATCCCAGAATATTTTCTATTATACATTCAGCAAATCTTTGTTGAAAATCATGTGGGCATGGATATTTCCTATTGAACAAGACAGATGTGATTGCTACTTCATAAAGTATAAGGTTTAAGGTAGATATACACACATACACATATAAAATTATCAAAAGTATACATACTACTGAAGGAAAAGAACTGGATATTATGAGGGAATATAAGAGGGCCCTAATTTAAACATGTGGGTGATAAAGAGGTAGTGAAGTCTTCTAAACTTGAGCAAGTTTTACTAAGTTTGGGGAAAAGATTGGTAAGAGTGTTCCAAGTAGAGGGAATAACATGTATTCGAAATTTCCAAGGTGGGAAAGATTCAGTTTGCTATGGAATGGAGAGAATGCCAGCTTAAATGGAGGATGGTTGAATGTGGAAGGAAAAGTGGATTTAAAATAAAGGCGGAGAGATAGACATAAAAGAGAGATGCCTTATAAGTGAAGAGCTGGTCCAGAGTGCTATGGGAAGCTATGAAAGGGTGATTATTAAGGAGGTGGGTGACATGATATGATTTATATTCTGGCTGCTGTGTGGAGGATGGATTGGAAGGAGCAAAATGGGATTAGGAAGACCAAGGAAGGCTGTGGCTGTTTATCTGGAACATGAGAGGGTGATGATGGTATTAGAGTGATGGCAGTGAAGGTAGAGAGAAATGGACAGACTAAAGAGATTATAGAAGTAGAATTAACAAATACTGGTAATAATTTGAGTGTGGAAGGTAACAGAGGGAATGTGTTCATAGCATTCATAGCAACTTGTAGAATTCTGGCTTGAATGAATGAGTGAGTTCAGTTGCCATTACTGAAATGGGGACCACTTGGTATGGAGTATCTGTGGATAAATATGCATAAAAGAGCAAGAGTTCAGTTTTAGATATGTTAAGTTTGAGATGCCTATGAAATATCCTGTTAGAGATATCAAAAAATACATAGTGCATACATGTGTGTGTATGTATGTATGCATCACAGACTCTGGTTTTGAAAATACGAATCTGCTGCCGGAGGAGAGGTGGCAGATTGGAGGTAAAATGTTGGGAGTTGTCCTCGGGTAGATGATGAGGTGGCCTAGGAAAGAGAGCTTATCAGACGAGAAAATTGGGTCCAGGGCTAAGCTCTGAAGAAATCTAACATTTAAAGGTTGGACAGAAGAAGAGGGACAAAGAGTAAAAAAGCAACCCAGTAAGTAATGTGTGATATTATAGAAATCTAGTATTGTTTTGAAGTGCAAGTGGGATGAGTTTATGGTAATCTGTGTCTCATGCTCTCTTTGATGGACCTGAGGTTCACTTTTAACTACTGTGAATTCATACTTGTGGGAAAGAGGTTTTAGCCACCATTGGTGATTAGAGCCCAAACAGGGAAAAGATCTTAAGAAAACATGTAACCTGTTGGGTTAGGGCAGCTTGGCTAACCTTTTCTTTGAGAGGCACAGCCCATTAAAAACTGTCCTAATGGTAGGCTTTGAATGCAGCTGACACAGGACCAGCTCTTAAAGAATATGCAGTCTATAGCAGCAAGATGGAAATATGAAACGCATGTTTGTTTTGCCCTCTTTAATACTCTTTTCCTTGGTACAAATATTTCTTTGTACTTTTAAAATCAGTACTGCTTCAGAATACAGCAGATTTAACTGATTTCCCTCTGTTCACTGAATATGTATATCAGAATTAGAACCTTTCTACTCGGAGGGTTTGTGCAGCTCTTCTAGACATCTCTTTTTTCAGTTTTTCCTTTTGCCTCATCTTAGATCTAAGCACACATACTCATTTTGTTAGTAGTGCCAGGAAGCAAGCAGTTTCCATGGTTACCGACAGACTGAATTTGCTGTGGAAATTTCCGGAATTAACAGAGCTGCATTGCAGAAGGATGTATAAAGCAGTATTCATCTAGAGATCCTAACAGTGTGGACACAGAAGAACAGTTGCGGTGGTGTGCAGGGTATGTGTGTTACGTTTATTTTCCTGTCTAAGGAAGATCAGTAGTTATATCTATGCTGAGGAAAGACTGATCAGTTTGAGGCATTTTAGCATATGCTGGTTTGAAAGAGTCAAGGTTGCTTAGGGAAAAAAAAGGAAGAAATGATTTAGGGAAGAAAGATGTATTTGTTAGCATTGGGAGAAAATCAAGGTGAGCGAGGGAGAAGAATGTGACAAATAAGAGAAAACATACTTTGAACTAATTAGGTAATAAGAGGTGCTTATGGGTCAAGATTCTAGGCGCAAGGAGGTACTTATAAAAGGAGAATTAGTAGGCATTGACAGGTTTGAGAAATCAAGTTCTCATGTCCAGGAAGAAATCTGTTATGGCAATTAGCTATTAATTACTTGCTGAAAGATTTGTAAAAGAGATGCCCAAGGTGTTCAGTAAGGAGGTTTGCTGCCATTGCAGTATATTCACCTAAGTGATGAAAGAACACCAGAAGGCTTATCAGACCCCTGATTCCACTCCCTGTTGATTTGTGGGGGATTTTCATTAAAAAGCCTGAAATGTATTTGAGATTAAATTCTGGAGGTAAAACTGGAAGGCTTAGGTAGATCATTGGAATTTCTTGCAGAACGTAATTAAACATTTAAAAGAAAAAAAGGATATAGAAAATAGGATTTAGATCATTTACATGTTAGATGACTAGATAGCACTTGGGTATCATATCATGTAGTCAGCAAACTACAGCTCATGAACTAAATTTGGCCTGTTTGCTTGTTTCTGTGAGTACAGTTTTATTGGAGCATACCCACATTCAGCTGGTGGCATAGTTTCAGCATAGACCCCAGTGGCCTACAAAGCCTAAAATGTGTACTGTCTGGTTCGTTGCAGAAAAAATTTGTGACTTGTGGTCTTGAATGTCTGTTGGATTCTTAGGGCTGCTGTACATTACCGCAAACTTGATGGCTTAAAACAACAAAGATTTATTATAGTTCCAGAGGCCAGAAATCTGAGATCAAGGTGTTGCAAGGGCCACGTTCCCCCTGAAAGTCTAGAGGAGGATGCTTGCTTCTCTCCTTTAGGCTCTAGTACGGTCAGTGTTTATGGTAGCATAACTGTGGTCTCTACCTCCATCTTCTCTTGATCTTCTTCCCGGTGTTTTTCTGTGTGTCTCTATCTTCTCCTTTTCTCTTTTCTTCTTTTAGTTGTCATCGTTTTTAAGGTGCACCGTAATCTATGATGATCTCTTGTTAGGATCTGTAATTACATGTGTCAGAAGGGTAAGGCCATATTCCTTTGTGGATGGATATGTCTTTTCAACCCACCACAGGTGGTGGTTTTGGCTTCTTAAGCCACATTCTTTGTTAAGGATGGCCAGTTCCTGTTAAGTCTCCTTTGGAGACCTATGAAGGGTATACTTGGGATCTAGCAGAGGAGATGCTAAACTCACCTTTTCAGGACAGGGTGATGTTGGCATGTTGAAGCCACAGAAGACTGCAGAGATGTATACCAGAATATGCACAGGAAACTGATAACCACCAGTGCCTGACACTTCGTGTTGTTCTCTTCTCGTCTCTTCCCATCTTTCTCCCCTCAATTTCTACTCCCAAAACAACAATGTGAATTTAGAATTTTAATGAAAGATAGTTGGCACCAAAATAAGAGTCACAGTTTTGAGGGATGAGAGTCACGACTAGATTATGGCATTGGGAAATTTATGTATGATTCAAAAGTAGTAGACATACCAGGTGAGTGGAGGCGTGGCAGTGTAGAGTGTACACACCAACGTGTAGAGCAGTGAGTCTGAGACGTGACTTTGTTGGCAAGCCTTTGTATCATGGGAGTATGCAAACCATTGGCCTAGGCAGGAGGAAAGGTCTGTGATGTTTCCTCTTAAGTTGGTACATTTGTAAAGCATAATCACAGTGACAGGCACCTATCTTTGTGTTCCCTAGAAGTCTCTTTTAGCATGTTTGACTATGTTCTGAAGCATTTAAAAAGTCACAATGTGTACATGGTGAAGAATCAAATAGTAGGCAAGTGATTCTGAAGAGGATGCTGGAACTGTAGAGAAAACCCTCCTTATTCTGCAATTTGAGAGAACCTAGCCCAGATGTCCTCAAACTACGGCCCACAGGCCCCATGCGGCCTGCCTAGGACATTTATCTGGCCCGCTGGGTGTTCTGCCACCACTGCCTATCTTGCTTAGCAGCCGACTCGTCCTGAGGCCCACAGTCCGGCCCTCGAATGGTCTGAGGGACAGTGAACTGGCCCCTGTTTAAAAAGTTTGAGGACCCCTGACCTAGCCTAATGCCTATATCCTCACCTTTGTACTTTAAAATGAAATCTATTTTATGGAGATGATCTCTATTTTATGGAGATGATCATCTGAAGAATTAAGCAAAAGTGGTCACAAATGGGTCCAAATTAGAGTTCACTAGGAATAAGCAGTGCTAAAGTAGCCTAACAGGCTTTTTGGAAAGCGTTCCTAGGACTGTGGATCAGGAGCTTGCGGTGGACTAGGTGTGTCTTGCTTTCAGCATCCATGCAGACAGAGGGGGAGCACCAAGCTCAATCTAGGATTTTCAGGAAGTTTATTAGAAGGACAGGGCTGAATGAAGCATGTGTTTCACATTCTGTTACTCTGCATTTGCACATCCTGGACATTAAATTGAGACTTTAGGAATCCATGGGAATGAGATTTCTTCTTTTCTTCCCTTAAGATTACATTTGTTATGTAATGTTGACTCGTATGTTTAAGCCTAAATAGCTTCACAAAAGGATCCAAATTCCTTTGAATCCAACTATAATTAGACTTTATCTTTTGATTTTTCTGTTGATATTATGAGTATATGATAAGAATATCATAAGGAAATAGAAATCAGGTTCCATAGGGTAGATTGGAATTAAATTAAACTGATTGAACATGGTGCATGTGTACAAGCTAAAATTTAAGTAGTAGAAGGTGCTCAAAACAAACTTACATTTTAAATCTATGTGTGATGTAAAATACACATGTTCCTAAATATGTCTGTAAATAAAATATATTTTATAAAGTCCTTTTTCTCATTGATTTGTTTGATAAATGTGTTTCCCAAATAATAAAAGCTAAACTTGAGAATGTTTATAGTTATGTGTTCAAAGATAATTCACATAGTAATAGCATTAAAAATCAGCTTCAGGCTTGGCGCCTGTGGCTCAATTGGCTGAGGTGCCAGCCACATATGCCTGAGCTCCAGGTTCGAATCCAGCCTGGGCCCTCTAAACAACAATGACGGGTGCAACAACAACAACAAAAAACCGGGCGTTGTGGTGGGTGCGTATAGTCCCAGCTACTTGGGAGGCTGAGGCAAGAGAATCATCACTTAAGCCTGGGAGTTGGAGGTTGCTGTGAGCTGTAATGCCACACACTCTACCCAGAGCAATAGCTTAAAGTGCTGTCTCAAAAAAAAAAAAAAAATCAGCTTCAGGTAATTAAAATTATTGAAAAGTAGTTTCAGTAAGTAGCCAAAAAGTAATTAAGACTATTGATTCTTATTTGCTTCAGGAACAAAGTTCTGAGTTTGTAAAAGCAGTTTCAGGTTTGTAGTATAGAATGATACATGAGTAGCAATGTCTTGCTAAAAATTAAAGATCTCTAATAATAGGGTACCAGCATAGAGAAAATTTTTAGCTAGGGTTGCTCTTATAACAGAGACTTCCTTAGGAAAGGTGGCTTATGCTAAGCCAGTTGACTCAAAGCTGGGCCTCTTCATCCCCTTTCATGCTCTCTCCTCACCCTGCCCACACTGGTAACTGCCCAAAAATAACTGAGAGTAGGGAGAGAAGGGAGAGAAGAGGAAGGAGAAATGGATGCTGACATGTTGTATCTGGGAAACATGGTCATTGTAAGTAAAGTGTTGAAGGTATAAGTAAAGAAGGATTGTAGTAACAGAATAGTGCTGTTTATTATAGACTTAGAATGGGGGTTTTTATATTTGTTACTGTCGATTCAGAGTATTGGGAATAGGAGAATTTCCCATTGCAGCTCTAATTGATAACACACTGAGCCTCAGGATATTTCAAATCTGGCCTTGAACCATAGACATGTGGTAGGCAAATCCTTTTCATACAGGTAGAGTGGGGCCTGAGGGAAGTCTTCTATTTCTCTCTCAGTGTATATTGAGATATAATGGACATATGATAAACTGCCCATGTTTAAAGTATACAATATGCTAAGTTTTGACATGTGTATATACTTGTGATGCATCACTTAGTCAAGATAACTTATTTATCACTCCCAAAATTTCTTCCTGCTTTGTTACAGCTTCTGGTTTGATTTGGTTCTTTTTTATACTGTTCATATTTTTATTCAACACACTGCATCCTTCCTTTAGTGTCTTGAACATGGGGAATGCAGTAACAATACAGTTTCATTTTCCTTGTCTACTGTCTAGCATCTCTGTTATGTCTAGGTCTTTTTCAGTTGATTGATTTTTCTCTTCATTGTGGTCTTATTTTCCTGCACACTTTGGTGATTTTGGATTGCACGCCCGGTGTAATTGGGTGCTGGCTTTAAAATTTTTTTTGTAAATATTTTTAAATTTTGTTCTTTGGTTTATTACTTGGAGTCAGCTTGATTCCTTTCAAAAAGCTCTTGCTTTTTAGCTTTAATAGATGAGACAACTCCAGAGCTAATTTTACCTCACTAGTGAAGTAAAAGCCTTCTGAGGATCCTACTGGAATCCAGTAGGAAATTTTCCACTTTAGTGGGTAGGAACGGGAATTGCTGTGGATGACAGCCTGGGTGTTGTTCCCTCTTACCCTTCTGGGTGATGGGTTTCTCACAGACATGCACTGTTCAAGGAGGGCCCTCCTGTATCTGTGCAGCTCTCTCTTACCCAGTACTGCACCTTGTAAACTGTAGCTACCTCCGTATCTCCACACTCCCAGATCCATGTCCTCAACACGAGGGTACTGCCAGGATTTGCCAAGTCTTCACCAGTAAGCTGGGGTCAATTACAGGGGTCACCTTGTGTATTTCCTGATTCTTAGGGCCTGCTCTGCTTTGTTGCCTGATTATTCAGTGTCTTTGAGGTTGTCTCATATATTGTGGGGTTTTTTGTTTGTTTCAAGTAAGTCTGTCTCCTGATACTCCATGGTAGGTCAAGGTAAAAGCATCTCTGGATAAGATACTTCAGAGGATTCAGAATAGTTTTTTTTTCCCCTGCAGTAATGACCAATTTTCTTTATAGAATGGAAGAAATCATAGCATTTACAAAAGTCTATTCCCAAGGAAAGAACAGATTCAGATATTTAGATGAATAGGCAACAGACTTACAGAAAAGAGTGACTAATGACAGATGAGGAAAAGATTTTATTAGGAACCTGAAAATGCAGTGATAGAGTGAATCCATATCAGATAGAGTAACGAACATAAATGATACTTCAGGACAGGAAAAGAATAGTATGTGAAGGGAACGATAGATTTGAAAAAATATTAATTGACTTTTTAAATACGTGTACCTTCATAAATGTGGTGGGGGGAGGTAAGCAACATACTGGTGAAATACTTGAATGCAGGACAGCGGTTGATGTTGTTAATAAAGACCTCGTTGGTCAGTGCAGCATCAGCCAAACACCTGGATCAGGAGGCTTGAAGGTGCTGGCTCAGGCAGTTCACGATGATAGAAGAAGTGCTTGTTCACCAAATAACATAAGAATGTTCTACTCTGGTGTTTTTCAATTTTTTTTTTTTAATCTTACAGCACACTTGGACCTATAGTTAAACTTCCACAGCACATTTAAATTATGTTGATCAAAAGAGTAAATGCTGGTGTGGTAGCTCACATCTGTAATCTAGCACCCTAGGGGGCCAACGAGGGTAGATTGCTTGAACTGAGGAGTTCAAGACCAGCCTTAGCAAGAGTGAGACCTCATTTCTACTAAAAATAGAAAAATTAGGTGTGGTGGGGGGGTGTCTGTAGTCCCAGCTACTCCCAAGAGTTTGAGGTTGTTGTAAGCTATGATGCCATGGCACTCAACCCAGGGTGAGACTCTGTCTCAAAAAAAAAAAAAAAAAAAAGAATATAATTACTGTGCTTTGAACTTCTTTAGACATACTGGTTGAAAATCCTGTTGTATCCTCTTTTGCTCTAAGCATAGTGAAACAAAACACAATTGAAAAGGATTGTATGTTATTGCCTTTTAAAATGGCATGAGGAAGAAAGTTGCTCTTGGCTGGATATATTGGGGACCCTGGCGGCTGGTGCTGCTAAATCCCTGCAGTCTTTATTGTAATGATGTGGATTATTGTAATGACTACTATATTAAAACATGTTAAGTGAAATTTATGGAACAGGGCAGCACCCGAAGCTCAGTGCGTACATACACCCAGGCTGGTGGGTTTGAATCAGCCTGGGCCTGCTAAATAACAATGACAACCGCAACAAAAAAATAGTTGGGCATTGTAGCAGGCACCTGTAATCCCAGCTACTTGGGAGGCTGAGGCGAGAGAATTGCTTAAGCCCAGGAGTTTGAGGTGACTCTGAGCTCTGATGCCACGGCACTCTGCCGAGGGTAACACAGTGAGACTCTCAAAAAAAGAAAGAAATTTATGAAATAGTAGGTGTACCACTTCTATAACTTATTTAGATGGTACAGGGAAAGAAAATACAATATACTGAATCATTAATAATAGTGGATTCTTTTGGAGTTATGATGGTTATGATGTTTCTTTTCTCTTCTGCCTGTGTAGCTTTAGGAAGGATTTAAGATGGGGTAATCCAGTTGTGAAAACAGATTCTTGTTCATGTCTTGCTGTTGAATTTGCACAGCAAGCGTGGTGTATTTAGTAGAGGGTGTGTGGAGGTAGACAGTGTGGCTGGAGCTATGCAGGGTCACCTTCTTAGCTTTGCCACTGTATTTAAAAAATAAGGCCACTTGCCTGTATACAAAGCCCTGGACAGCTTTATTAGACACATTGGGTAGAAATACAGCTTTTCTCAATGCCCAATCTGATTATTGTTTTGGAACATTATGTCATAGTTCTTTAGTTTTTTTTTTTTTTAATCTGCAGGTTTTCAGAAATTTATAGATTGGTCAATGTAAGGATGATGACTAAAACGCTGTAATGTTGATTTAATATTAAATAGTAAGTGGACACATGGTCATTTCTGTGCAAAAGGTAAATCAAAAAAGTAATTAGAAGGAACTTCAGTGCACATATATAGGCTCAAAATGTATAGTTTTCAGATTTTCATGTAGCGAAATACATTCTTAATTTTAAAATATAATTTCTGGGCTGGGTGCAGTGGCTCATGCCTCTAATTCTAGCATTCCGGGAGGCCAAGGCAGGAGGGTTGCCTGAGGCCAGGAGTTTGAGACCAGCCTGAGCAAGAGTGAGACCTTTTGTGTCTGTTAAAAAAAAAAAAAAAAAAGAAAGAAAAATTAGTCAGGTTAGGTGGTGTGCCTGTAGTTCCAGCTACTTAGAGGGCTGAGGCCAGAGGATCTCTTGAACCCAGGAGTTTAAGATTGCAGTGAGCTATGATGGCACCACTGTACTTGAGCCTGGGCAGCAGAAACTTTGTCTCAAAAACATAAACAAAAAAATATGTATATAATTTTTGTACATTGAATGAGACTTGTATTATGTGGATTCAAGCCCTTTGTTAAGTATTCTACCTGTAATCTCCTTGTCTCGCAAAAGTTGCATTTACAAACATAGTTCATTTCTCTTGACTACTCACAGCATCTGTATCAGTTGTTTATTTCTTAGAGTTTTCTCTAGAATATGGAACTGCTGAATCTTTGGGAACCAAGAGTTATTAGTAGGCTCTAGGAAGTCAGGGACGCTGGAGTTGAGTATTCTATTCAAGAAAATGCTTTTGGTCTGTTGTCTGGAACTGGCGTGTGGATTTGAAGACATTTAGGCTAAGGTAGTAGCTTCATTGTTATCAGAGTCTACAGTGCTTTTATTTTCTGCTCCATCATTCTAACGACATTATTTCCATTCTGAAGGGCATTGGGGATGTCTAGAGTTCTAGTCATTACCTACATTCCAGGCAGTAGGAAGGAGGTTAAGAGAAAAGAAAAGTACCTTTTTTCTAGCTGAGTCAGCTCCCTTTACATACTGTCATCATTTTGCCACCTCTAACTTCAAGGAATGTTGGCATCTTAGCTCGAGCTGCCGTAAAAAGTTACCACACACTGCATGTCTTAAACAATAAAAACTTATTTCTCATAGTTCTAGAGCCTGGGAAGTCTAAGATCAAGGTGTGGCAAGGTAGGTTTCAGTTTGAAGCCTCTTTGATTTGTAGGAGGCCACCGTCTCACTGTGTCTCATATAACCTTTTCTTCCTGCACATGGGAAGAGAGTGGGCTCTCTGGAAGGACACTAATGGTATTGAGTGAGCAGCCACCCTTCATTACATTCATTTAACCTTAATTATCTCCCTCTATATCCCTATCTTCAATACAGTCACATTGCAGGTATAGCTTTATTGTGTGAATTTTGAGAACTTCATAGCAGTTGGGAAGTGTAGCCTTTTATTGGTTGCAGTGTGTACATTAGGAAGGATGAAGAGGGGAATGGATGCTGGGTGGCAGTGGTTACTGTCACTCGGGCTCTTGCCTGGGTCTTCCAGGTGGAAGTGAGGAAGGAGTTTGGAGTCAGAACCCTATGGAGTGTTCACTAAAGCAGGTAACGGTGGCTTGTTTAAAATTATGCCTAGAAAATTATAAAGGAAAAGGTGAGGGATATATAGGAATTTTGTTTGATAAAGTACATTCCCTGTTCTTAGGAAAGTCTATCCCAAGGAGAAGTCAGATAACTTTTTTCTTTAACAGTACAAAGATTAAAGTCTTTTTTTTTTTTTTGAGACCGTCTTCCCATGTCACCCTCAGTAGAGTGCCATTGCATCACAGCTCACAGCAACCTCAAACTCTTGGGCTTAATCAGTTCTCTTGCCTCAGCCTCCCAAGTAGCTGGGACTATAGGCACCCGCCACAATGCCCGGCTATTTTTTTGTTGCGATTGTCATCGTTTAGCTGGCCCGGGCTGGGTTTGAACCCACCAGCCTCAGTGTATGTGGCCAGCACCGTCACCATGGAGCTGTGGGTGCTGAGGCTAAAGATTAAAGTATCAAAGTATTCTTTAAAGTATTAAAGATTTCTTTAATCTTCTCAGGGGATGTGTTTTGTATTCATATTCTTTCCTAGGCCTCTTACATAGTTTAGGACAGAAATTGATTAGACTGTTAGAAATCAATGATAAGGTTCAGGTTAGGCCTCCACATTTAGTCAGTCCAGTGCTATATCTGTGTAGTTCTCCTCTGAAGCCATCATGTTTGGACTATTAAAGCAATAGATGTGAAATTGATTCAGTTTTAGAGGTAAGATTGCCAGGCCAGTATTAACGATGACTATATGAACAGGCCTTTGTGTTCTCTTAACCGTGGCATGTTTTTCTGTGGTTTTTACAATTCTTTTTCTGTCTAAGTGCAAAATTTAGAACTCTCAGTAGTAATCACATTCTTCTGTTCACCTTTTTCTTTTAACAGCTTTCCTGAACTCTGCAATTCACACATTTATATTATACAGTTTAATTGCTTTTATTAATAGGATTTTCATAGTTGTGTATCTGATACCTTATTCAATTTTTGGACATTTTCATTAACCTAAGAAGATACTCCACACCTCTTAGGTTTTAACCTGTTCACTTTAAAGAAGAAAAGGGACTTTATCCAGAAACTATATAAGAGACTACAGTGGGTTAAACTATTAGCAGAGATAGAATACTTAAATTTGATCTTTAAAGTAATAGACGTAATATTGTAACTGTTTTCATTCTATGATTTTTATATAGTAACATTATTCATTTCATTTGAGTTCTCAAGAATGCTTGTAAGAGTGTCATATACAACATGATGCAATTGTAAGAGTGATGTTCCATCATCTTTGTTGGTTAGAAACAAGTCACAGGCCTCACCCACACTCAGAGGGAGGAGCTTACACAAGATGTCAGCGCCAGAAAAGTGGGCATTATGAGCACCTCTTGGAGTCTGTCTGCTACAACCATTAAACTAGTGAATACTTTTAAAATGCTGCTTCCAGTTTGCAACTAATTTCATTAAAATTAACTTTTCCTAGTTACCCTCATCAGTAGACTGGTGCTGTAGATTTTAGTAGTGATTAAACAGCCATCAGATTGTTATTGACTTGCCAGTGATGATAGAAAAATAGTCATTATACTTGGAACTTCCTTATGTTAGAATGTTTCTTGAAGTAGATGTTAACCTCTCTACTTCATGAAAATCTGACTGAGAATTTCTATTCTCTTGTCTAGACCCAATTTTCTTTTTCTTTTTCTTTTTTTTTTTTTTTTTTGAGACAGAGCCTCAAGCTATCCCCCTGGGTAGAGTGCTGTGGCATCACGGCTCACAGCAACCTCCAACTCCTGGGCTCAAGTGAGTCTCCTGCCTCCACCTCCCGAGTAGCTGGGACTACAGGCGCCTGCCACAATGCCTGGCTATTTTTTGGTTGCAGCCGTCATTGTTATTTGGCGGGCCTGGGCTGGATTTGAACCTGCCACCTTAGGTGTATGTGGCTGGTGCCTTAGCCACTCGAGCCACAGGCGCCGAGCCATAGACCCAATTTTCATCTTAAAAAGTTAGTTCTGGCTTCACAGATAATGGCCACTTATGGCACTGATTTCTGGGCTGCTTGTGACTCTTGAGTATCAAATACCTATATACTCTAGAGTATCAAGTAATATGAGTGAAAGGATTTTGGACTGAAAAGTACTTGTGTGAATATAAACTGATGTTATTATGAGTTATCAGTATTATGATGTGAGACTCTTTTCTTTGGGATGCTAGTTTACTAAGTTGTTATCTACACAAGTGTATCAATCTTTGAACTGAAACTTTGCATTTTGTTTATTATTAATATTAGTATATATAATTAATATGGAGGAAAGACTTTAAAATTCTTTGTATTTTTGAGAACTTTAAAAGTAGCTACGGAGAACAGTTCTAAATGAAGAAGATACTTCTAGATTTTGGAAGAAAAATAAATGACCAAGCATGTGAACTTTCATTGTTTATATCATGAGATCAGAGTTTAAAAGAGATTCAGATCATTTAGTGTGAAATTGAAAAATGCAGTTGATATTCAGTGGACTCTTTCTCTTTATGCATGTTGTACTCTCTAGATCGATACCATTTATTCTTACACTTTGGAGTTTGTGTGTGAGACAGAAGAGAACAAGAGAGAAACAGATTTTACATTTTTCATTGGTTTTACTTTTTTACAAAGAATAGTTAGAAGTTAATACTTTGGTCTCTAAGCTGAGATTTTTGGAGGTGATCTTGGAAATGTGTAATGAGTCAGCCAGCCGTTCTGTCCACTGGTCGTTTCACTTTTCTCCTCCTTCCTCTGTCTACTGAACAGTAGCTGACTCAGGTGGAATAGCACATGACTGTTTCTCTGGGAGCCACTAGCTGTTCATTTAACTCTTCCCCCATCTCAGCTTACTATTAACAAGGACAGGTTCATATATTACCATACTAGTTACTGAACAGGAATCACCCAGGGAATCTTTACAAATACTGTCTTCTGACTCCTATCTTCAGGAGAAATTTTCTTGGCTAGGCAAGACTAGAAAAATTTTCTTAGTCATCTTTTTCATGAAGAAACATTGTATTATAAAGAAGTTCCATAGTTTGATTGCTGTGGGATGATACCTGAGCATTGGGATCCTTAGAGAGAGCTAGCTGTACTAACTAAGGATTGAAGTTCTGGAATAATTAATGTTGAGTAAGATAGGTTAAAAACTTTTTGGAAATGAGGTTTGCAGCTTTTGGGATTCTCACTTAATAAAGCAGTTTTGCAAATTTTGAACAAGATCTTATATTTGGAAATGAAAACTGATCAGAATTAATTCCATCAATAAATGGAAATTTGGTTTTATGAATCCCATTGAAGTTATTGTCTACTGAGTACCTCAATTTAGGTCTTTCTTAATTCAGTGTGTGGAAAAACAAGGTGACACAAACAAAAAATTCCAAAAACCTGGAGGTCAGGCTGTTTCAGTAACTTATGAGAAAACAAATTTTCCCACACATTAATCAGTGCTAGCTAAAAGAAAAAAAGTTAAAATCTATTTAAAATGTGGAAAAATTGCTTCCCAATATTTTAACAGAGAGAGACTGAGAACACACAGCATTGAGTCATCAGGAAAACTGAAGATCTCCCCTGAACAACACTGGGATTTCACTGCAGAGGACTTGAAAGACCTTGGAGAGATTGGACGAGGAGCTTATGGTTCTGTCAACAAAATGGTCCACAAACCAAGTGGGCAAATAATGGCAGTTAAAGTAGGTGATGCCACAATTATTTTTGGTACTTTAATGCATTAGGTAAAATTTCATGGTGCAGTAATGCTACTATTGTTCTGTTCTTTCTTTTGTGATAAATGTGGGTGTTGAAAAATCGTTCCTTTGACCTCTTTGTGGGTGTTTCGTGTAGAGATTGTCTTATTGGTGGCACGTTTTCTATCTCCTTGGAAACATGAGTGTATGAAGTGTGCATGTCCATTGCATTTTTGGCATGATGCATTAACATGTTTTATACTTCAGGCCCTTCTACTGCCAAGGTGAGTTTGGGCTGGGCGGCCGCACCCTGGGAGCAGGGCAGTGCTGCACCGAGCCAGGCGGGAGCTGGAAGAAGAGGCAGTGCACTGGGTTGGGCAAGGTGCGGGGCTAGGGCTAACAGCAGTCTCACTGAAGGTTTCCTGGAAACCACACACATGCTGTTGCCACTAACCTCAACCTTACTCGGTCCTGACCAGCTCGGCTTCTGTTTGTTTATCTCACCTCTCCTCAGTACTGCCCTGTTCCCTGGTATTAAAGTTGTATTAAAATGTATATCTTGTGATAATGTTGCGTTCTGTCTTTATTGTGTCATGCCATGTAATATGTTCATTAAAAAAATTAATGACCAGAAATGGAGGTTTGTCCATAGACTAGCAAACTTATGTTGATTTATACCTGTAATGAACTAGTAGTCTCCATTTGGTCCCTGGTAGGCTGTTTAATTGTAATTTATTTGTCTCTCTGTTTGGATGTTTGACAAATTTTTGCTCTGTGTAAAGTATTTCAGAAAAGTCAGCAATGAGGGATGGGGGACACAATATACAAAGAAGAAAGGAAAAAGCCGACTATGGTCATACCCTCCTTGAACATAAAAAAAATTCCTGTGGGAAGAAATAATGTTCTAATTTGAAGACTTGAGAATGGGTTTGCAGATGGTCTAGTCATTTTCCTGTTAATCTCCTATTCTGAAAGTTGGTCAGAGTGGCTTGATGAGAGGAGGGGCCTCAGTTTTTTTGACATGTGGGAATAGATTTGTATCATATGAATGTAAAATGTTTTCTTTGTAGAAGTCTGTTGTGAGCCAAATCTTATAACTATTACAGTCTCCACTGCTGAGCATTTCTCTTTGCTGGGTCTTATGAAAGTACTGTTAAATTACTGATGGGTAAAATATTTATGATTCTTTCTGTGGGTTCCGAACTGTGTTTTTATAATGTGGCGAGAACAATAGACTTTTCATAGGAAGATGTGTACATACGCAAAATTTTGCATACAGTCGGTGGACCTCTAACGATGCATAGGCTAAGACTTGTGCTCTGAATTATCTATTAAAGTAAAATATTGTTTTCTTGGAATGTGGAATGATTTCTCTATTCTTATTATGTGTCAATGCAGTATAAGAGGAAAGAGTCCTGTAGATTCTCCTGGATGAGTGTTACATTGCCATTACGTATTATCTGTAAGCGACATCCAGTTTCAGTGGCTGGGGCTTAAGGGAGAGCTACCCTATATAGCTGAAATTCTGAGCTTTTCCCTAAGCACTAGGGAAAATACTTTAAATAGTCATCTGCTTTTTTCTGTTTGTGCTGTGTGTGCTTCAACTACGTTCATCAGCATCATCAACCGTTCCAGTATGATGGATCTATTCTAGTCTTGGTCAAAAGGTTTTAAAGGTAAAGGAGTTATTTCATTTTGACATTTAGAAAAGTTTTCCCAATGACTAATCTGATAATATTTTAAGTTATATAATACTTACTCAAGTTTTGAAGGACTTTAAGAGTGAAAAAAAGGAAATTATTTTTTACTGTTTGTAATCTGGCCATAATCAACAGCTACTGCGAGAGCCCTAGTTGAATTGCTGTTAAAAATCTGAGAGGTACTTCCAAGGCTGGCAAGGGACCTGCAGACTGGTCATTGTCACATCTGTACCCACCAGATGGGACTGCCTTCAGTTCTTGAGCAAGTATAGCAGTTTGGTTCAGGGAGGATGCTGTATGACACACCAGCTAACATACGGGTGGGCTGTACCATTGGATTCCGTGACTTCAGTAATATTAGAGGAATAAGTGTTTTTGAATTTATCTATGTTAAAATTTGATACCAACTGATGACTGGTGAGTGCTGTCTATGCATTTAAAAGTGTATATATTGTTGGTTTCTTCAGAGAAGCATAGTCTTTCCTCATACCTGTGAGAGTTTATTCACTCCCTCCTTAGGCACACAGAGCAGAGTGACAAGCACACACATACAGCAGCACAGGTGTGATTGAGGAGTTCAGATTTTATAGGTAAATCAGCTATTAGACAATGGTTCACGTGGCTGAGAACTTTTCATTGTTAGTGAAATGAGATACTCACTTGTTGTGTCTTTATGCTGGCATCTTGATTCACTCTGGTGATGGAGAAGGATTACTTTACTAGATACTCAGTCTGTCCTGGGAATTATCCGTAAGTTGTACTTGCAGTATCTATACAAAGTGAACTGTGGTATTAGCTTGATTTATTTTTTTCTTTTTATTATTCTTCATGGTTAGTTTTGAAAAAGTCTTTTCCCAAATTTATTTTGCTACATATAATAAATGTTTGAAAAGGGACTTCCTAGTTACCTGAAATAGTTATCTCAAAGACTTCATCTAAAGATGAAGAAAAAAGCAAAAAGCTAGCTATGGTCATAGCTAAAGATGTAATCAATTCAGGGAGGTAATATATATATATATATATGAATTACACTTACAGTAATTTCATGACCTTTGGCCTGATGATAGCTCCCAGGCTGTCAGTGAGGTTCTGGGTGGTGACCTGAGATGTGGACATTTTTAACCCTTCAATTTTAATTGCACATGGGAAACCAGGTCTTGCTCTTCTATGAGTAGAGTAGTGTACTACCATTTTATCTCCTGTGTCTAAATGACTGACTGTGTCTCAGGGCTGCCCAGGGCAAAGCCATTGTCTTGGAGCAGAAGCCTGTGCAAGTAACATTCATTTAATGCCCTGTTTTTGCATGATGGTAGTTTTAACCAGAAGGAAAAAATTAGACATGAACAATCATGTCCTTTAAGTAAACTAGGTGTCTCTGCTTAGCTCTCTGAAAGGGTTAATTGTGGTGGAGTAAAGACCAAATGTTTGAAGAAACATTTGGGGTTAGGTTTCTGAGCTAGGGTTAAAGAAATTCCGTTCTGGGAGAAACACCTAGCATTGTTGGGGACCACACATGGATCTGAATCAGGATGTCCAAGCAAACCTAGGGACACACGAGAAAAGAGAAAGAGCAGGTGAAATATCACAGTTGAGACCGGGAGCTGACCTGGGATTGCAAGCACAAACTGTGAACAGGAGAATGACTGTGAACCTCCAGAGTCTGACAATGCCCTGCCTGCAGGAGCAGTTCCTCATGCTTAGAGTACCAGCTTCCCTGTGGTTTTCTGACAATCCCATGTCCAGGTTGACTTCTTGAAGTTTATGCACGTACTTTCCGTATTTATATGCTATGTGAGAAAAAGAGGAGAGTGGCAAACAATGAATGAAAGGGAGAGGGATTGTAAGGGACGCAGGTGCTGTCACTAAAGATGGCAGGCAGTGGAAATGCTGAAATAAAGTTGTTGTCTTACTGGGAATCGAATAATATTGAGCAGCTAGGTGGGGATAAGAAGATGTTATGTTAAAGTTGTTGACTATTGATCCCTGTAATTTTTTAGTCTTTTGCTTGAGAAGTTATCTGGGCTAATTAGAAAATCAGCTTGGTTGGTTGGGGTTAGGTGCTTAGACTGGACTGAGCTGTATGTATCTAAGGGTTTCAGGTGTTCTTGCTGTTCGTGGCCTGTCTCTGACTTGTTCATTGGCTTTCCATTCCACTCTTTCTACTCTCCTGTTTCACTGGTGTAAGGGTTGCTGATCCTGGCTGGTAACCTGGTCTTGATTCCTGCCTTGCTGCTCTCTGTGGTGTTTGCATTTTGACTTCAGTGTCCCTGACCAGGAATTGAGACCAAGCCGAACGCTGAAGCATGGTGAGAAGGACTGCCCTCTTCCCTCTGATAGTGTTAGCAGCCTGTAGCCCAGCTCAGTGTGGAGCTTTCACCCGCTGGGTGGGTAGGCCTCCTTCATGCAGATGGTGTGGCAAGTGTGAGAGGTCAGGGATTGGAAGAGTGTGGCTTGGCTTGTTTTCCCAGCATTATAGGGACCATGCCACTTTGTCCAAGGTTTCATTACTGAATGATTTCTGTGGTGACTTTGATGATGATTAGAGGAGGAGGATCACTTTAGTGTTAAAACATTGATCTTGCATGTACTTCTAAAAGCACTAGAATTGATATTTGGCAGAGATGGCCTTAAATTGGAAAAAATCCTTTTTTGATGCTATAGACTGCTTTCTTAGGCAGTTTTATTTAATGTAAGACCAAAGTGATCATCTCTGATTATCCAAATCAACTGTGGGTTGCAGAAGTCATGGCTGTGCTATTTATTTATTTATTTATTTATTTATTTATTTAGACAGAGCCGCAAGCTGTCCCCCTGGGTAGAGTGCCGTGGTATCACAGCTCACAGCAACCTTCAACTCCTGGGCTTAAGCAAGTCTCCTGCCTCCACCTCCCAAGTAGCTGGGACCACAGGCCCCCACCACAACGCCCGGCTGTTTTTTGGTTGCCCCCATCATTGTTGTTTGGTGGGCCTGGGCTGGATTCGAACCCGCCACCTTAGGTGTATGTGGCTGGTGCCTTAGCCACTTGAGCCACAGGCGCAAAGCCTGTGGCTGTGCTATTTAAAGATAGCCTGGATTCTAGTATCTATTGTTGCTGTTTCACTGGCGGATTGTGTGATTTAGTTAAGACGTCTATAGTTGACTTAGTATATTGTTTTATGCTTCTGATTTTGCTTGTGCTGTTGCATATGAAAAATGTAAGGGCACAGATTTGGGGACATACAGGGCTGCCCTCTAGTCAGCCTTGATTCTGAACTCAGATCCATGGTATTGGGGTTGGAACTCTGTATATTTCTTTTGTTGTTGCTCCAAGTTAGTGGTTTTCAGACTATGGGTTCTTTGTATTCACAGAAATATATGTGGCGTCAGTAAGCACAGCAGACAAAGTTAGTGCTATTCTGGCCAAGGTAGGTAGGGGATAGGAAGCAGAGAGTCTGCTGACAGACAGCACCAGCTCTGGGGAAGTGATAGGGATCTGAGTAGGACAGTGGGGAAGTGCTTGTGCTAGGTGAATTTTAGCATTGGGTTGACCTAAATGAATTGTGATAGTGGACTATATTCCATCTTATATTGTTATTGGGGAGAAAAACCTGTCTTACAACACCTCACTCTACATAGAGATCATCTGAACCAGTATTTGGTATACTTCCTGTGTTTTCTACCACTCTCTGTTGCCTCATGGCCACACCTCTGAAGTAGGTTAATTTGTATATATTAGGTTTCTGCTGTTATCTCAGCTTATTGTCATGGATACTGGAGTGATGATCTGTTATTTATGATCTTTAGACCCTTACAAATGTCAGTGTTAAGGTTGACATTGTGCTCTTTAAAGATGATGTTAGTAAACAAGAATATGATGCCACACTTATCAAAGTGTATCAAGATGGTTCTGTTAAACTTTGTCCTCAGGGTAGCTCTTCCTGTAATGTAATACAACCTATTCTTTTGGAACTTACGACTGTTGTGCATAGCAGAAGGTAATGTAGAAGGAATTAATTAATTGGACCTCACTATCCCCAGTGAGAAGAATGGAAAGTATTACTATTAATTAATCAATTAATTAGGGGAAGATACAATTGGGATTTCATTAAATTTTTTTTTTAAAGTTTTGGATGATTTTGCAATTAAGATTTAGCATCCTGGCTCGGCGCCTATAGCTCAACCGGCTAAGGCGCCAGCCACATACACCTAAGGTGGCGGGTTCGAATCCCCAGCCCGGACCCGTCAAACAACGACGGCTGCAACCAAAAAATAGCCGGGCGTTGTGGCGGGTGCCTGTGGTCCCAGCTACTTGGGAGGTGGAGGCAAGAGACTCGCTTGAGCCCAGGAGTTGGAGGTTGCTGTGAGCTGTAATGCCACGGCACTCTACCCAGGGGGACAGCT
>CAUYTI010027856.1:0-15153 GCA_963575145.1 Galago senegalensis
GGCACCTGTGGTCCCAGCTACTTGGGAGGCGGAGGCAGGAGACTTGCTTGAGCCCAGGAGTTGGAGGTTGCTGTGAGCTGTAATGCCATGGCACTCTACCCAGGGGGACAGCTTGAGGCTCTGTCTCAAAAAAAAAAAAAAATACTTTGTACATTTAATAAAACAGCTAGCACTTACTCTCTTGTGTCCTAGGGTCTGACAGTCTGTGTTAACCCTAACAGTAGGTATGAATACATTCCAGTCCCCTTTAAGGAGACATCCTGTCCTTACTGAATTGGGATGGTCAGACACCCCAAACAGGAATTATCAAGGCACTGCATTTGATCTCAGCCCAATACGCCTCGACATTACAAAACCAGTTCTTCAAAGAACTACTGATTTCAACAAGGTGCTGGTTTCCTAAAATTTGCCAACTTAAGTTTAGTGTTTGTTTTTCACTCTGCAAATGTCCTCACTTTTGCCTTTGTCAATATTACCAAATCAACCAATCTCAAAAGTTAAAAACAGAAGAAAAGAAAAGTATCTTTTATACACTTGTACAAAAATGATCACATTCCTTAGGGAAAAAAAAAGACTTATTTCTCCCATTTTTTATGGGGGAAAAAAGGCTTAACAAACATTCCAAATGTATCAGCCCTATGGAAAATTAAAAGGATAATGAAACAAGTTAATTTCCTAAATGCCAGACATATAAGGGTAATAGCAGAGACCTATGAAATTTTACCTTCAGTATCGAAGCCAAAACCAATTGCTGTCACAATTTGCCACACTCGCCTTAGTTTTTTACATAGAGAATGTGTTTGGTTTCACAGGTAATTGGTAGCCTCAAGCACATGTAACTTACAATCGCTAAATGAAAAGATTCGCTTTGGTGAATTAAAATGGAACAATTTCTCCAAAATAAAGGGGAAAAGCCAGGAAAAAAAAGTTAAGGGGATTAATAGGCAAGTGTTTCATCTATTTTTGCATTTAATTTGATGTCATGAAAGCTTCAGGCATCTAAAAATATACCTCTTTTATTCTTGTAAGTCTGCAAGATTTGGCTTGTGGAATAGAAACAGTTGAGGTGGGGAGGGAATTGTTGGATTCTGTATCTATGCTTTAAAAAAAAAAAGAGGGTTGACCATAACCCGAGGCCCCAGCTCCTGCAGAGTGCCTGTTGTTATGAAAGCAAGGTGCTCCACACGATCTAATCATAGCACTAAACCTTGTTACAAGCCCTTTTACAGCTCCAATATCTAGGTTACATGGAAACACGCTGGAGAGCCTCCTTGTACTATGAAATAAATGTCATTCTGACTGGCATCCTCTCTTCCAGCAAGTAATTTCCCTCTGCTGATAAATCGATACAGCAAAAACAAATGAGAACGCACAATGGGCACAGTGAGGATTACATTTTTATTCATTTCAGAGCCCCTGCAGCCAAGTTTTTTAAGCACAATAGCAGAAAATGATGCACTTGAGCTAGGAAACAGGAGAGATAGGGAGACATTGAGATAAGAAAGACAAAAAAGAAAAAAAAAAGGCAGGGGAACAAAGAAAGTCAAGAGAGAGGAGGCCAGCAGTATCCCTACCAAACAGTTAAGGCACAAACTTTTGTTGGACAGAAAGATTAATATTTGAGTTCTCAGTTCCTCATAAAAATCGTAGGAGAAACACATGTGTGTCTTTTCCTTTTACTCCTTTATTCTTTTAGGCTGCAGATAACTTGAAGATGATCTAAGATCCAACTCTTCTTTGACTGATTAATTATTGACATCAACATAGAATCCACACGTGAAACTTACCTAGAAAACGCAGAACTAGAAATGGTAAAAAAAGACACATCCATCCTCATCTACCTCTGAAGTCCCCTCCCGTCCGTCATCCATGGTTTTCATTGTCTTTAAAGCCAGGATGGAAGGGGTAAAACAAAAGTGAGAGCACAGCTACTATTCTAGAGAGAAATGGAAAATTCCCCTATAATTACCTTTCAGGAGAGTCATTGATCTTCCAAGCCCTGGAATAACTGAAGGTGTTATCAGACAGAGGGATGTGGTGCAAAGTTGAAAGTGAAAATTTAAGACATTTTTGGTTTTTGAAGGCCGAGAAGAAAAGACCATTTCAGAAAACCCGAGGGTCCTGTGCAAGGATGGTATTCAGTTTCTCTCAATGACTAGAACGTTTAACTCTCCTTAAAGAAATGGTAGTGAAAGCAAGAGAATTCGGAAGTCTTAATAAGGCTTTCGAGATAACATGCTATTGTAATCCTTAAGCGTCAAGTTATTCTTGGGCAACTTCTTGAGTATCTGTGCCTCAAATTTCCACATCTACAAAGATGGAGATGATGGTAATGGTAACTACCTCATTGTTTTTGAGAAAATTTAATGAGTTAGTAAAAGTGCCAATGAGGCAGGGAACTGGACTCTGCCCTAGTAACTCAGGGTAGGCACTAGTCCATGATAAGTACAAAGCCACTAATTACTACCCCACTGCAGCAGAGGTCCCCTGTAGGAGACACCAAAAGCAAGATGATCTGCAGCTGAGGCCTGGACCTCGGGCCATTCCTCCACAGGAGTTCCTTGGGGGAGGAGCCCGTGGCCTCAGCAAGCAGTCATTGTTAATTACTCCCCTCACCTGTATCATTCCCTTTCAATAAAAGGCTGGTGCGGAGGTTGCTCGGGGCTACCCGGAAAGTAAGAGCTAGCCCGCCTTCCACAAGCTTGTACTTCTAATCCGCTTCTTGCCTGGGTCCTTCCTGCACTAACCGAGACCAGGGCCACAGGAGCCCGACGGGTCGCGACAATTCTAATTAATTTTTATAACAATATTTTTATAGCTTTATTTAGTGATAAAATTTGGATATAATATCATACATATTTTCATATACAATTTCATGAATTTTGACATATATATACATAAAACATTAGCAATCAAGATAAAAGACATTTCTGTCACTACCAAAAGTTTTCCAAACCCCCTTCTAATCTATTGTTTCCTATAACCCAGTTTCTTGGAAACCACTGGTGTGGTTTCTATTACTGTTGATTTAATTACATTTTATGTAATTTCATGCCATTGGAACCATATATCTCTTTTGTCTTTTTTTTATTCTCAGGTTTATAAGTGTATATTAAACTTTCCAGCTTCAAAGTCATATCACAGCACTTCAACTTAGTATAGGAACCTTTAAATAGTGGACTACTTTTATTCTCCTGGTCTTTCTACATTAGTTATGGGTTTTGTTTTGTATGTGCTACGTGAGATCTGACAATTATGTTTGTGAACTTGCCACGGTGTCCTTATGGCAGCACTGTACAGACAACTTAGTAAGGTTTCATATCCTAGGAATATCAGTGTATCATGGCTGTGTTCATGTTGATGTGTGGTGGTGTCTGGCTGAGTGACATGCATTAATATTGTTATGTAACTTTGTGTCATGAGAATATCAGAGCTTGACTTGGAGCAAGGAGTAAATATTACATTTCTTCTTAAACTTGGGCAAGAGCAAAAATGAAATTAAGAACTTGTTATTCTGAGTTTATTGGGATAATGCCATGCAGAAAACAATAATGTACAAATGAATTAAATGTTTTTCTGAGGGGAGAGAAAGTGTCACTGATGAAAAAAGGTCAAGGTGACCAGAACTGGTGAAAATATTGCTAAAACTTACTGAATTGTGCATTAAAATTACTGGCTGACTGTGGGAAACATAGCAGACCAAGTAAACATCAATAGAAAAACAGGAAAATATTAACTGAAAATCTTGGCATGAGAAAAGTGTGGCTTTTGTATTCTAACAATGCACCAGCTCATGTGGCACTTTCTATGAAAGAGTTTTTAGCCAGTAAACCAATAACAATATTGGAACATATCTCCCTACTCACTGGATCTGACTCCTAATGACCTTTTCCTTTACATTAAAGATAAAAGAAATATGGAAAAGAATAATTTTGATGAAATTTAGATTATCAAGGGTAATGCAACAATAATTCTGATGGTCATTCCAGAAAAAAAGATCCAAATTGCTTTGAAAGGTGGTGGACTAGGTGCTAATATCAGTTCACAGCTGCATAGCTTCTCAAGGGGGATATTTCGAAGATGACTATACTAATATTCAGCAATGAGAAATGTCTGTAGCACCTTTTTCAGGATGAGTTTGTGAACTTAATTGTTAGACCACATGAACTCCATAATGTCCTGTTACTACTTTTGAGAAATCAATGAGCTTTAACGGATGTTAATAATGTGAAAAATGTACCCATACTTTTACCATTTTCTGGGCTCTCCATTTGTTTTTGTGGATTTGTGTTTCCATCTGTGATCATTTCCCTTTAGCTTGAAGGTCATTCTTTAGCTTTACTTTCATGTAGGGTTGTTGATAATGAATTCACCTGTCTTTTAAGTCAGGAAATGTATTCCTTTTTTCCTTCAATTTAAAATTAATTTTCACTATGTACTGACTTTAGGTTCAATTGTTGTTCCCTTGCCTGGTTTATCCTGTTTCTTATAGGAAATCAGCTGTAACTGTACTATTATTTCTCTATATAATGTATCATCTTTCTATGCTTCTTTTAAGATTTTATTCTTATTGGTGGTAAATAACGTTACTATAATCTACTTTGTTTTGTTTTTCTTTGTGTTTTATGTTGGAGGTTTATAGAATAAGAGAATATGAGAGATATGAGAGTTAGATAATTACAACAAATTTGTAAAGTTTGACAAATATTTCTTAAAATATGCTTTGTTGCTTTCTCCCTTAAAGAATCCAATGCTCATATGTTAGACCACTTGACATTATTCTGCCTGCCACTGACACTGTCTCTTTTCACTTGTTTTTAAGCTTTTTATCTCTTATTTTAAGTTATTTGGATTCTAATTGTATGGCTTTGATGTTAATAATTGTTTTTCTCACATTGCCAGATCTCTTGGTATTCCAATAAAGTATTTTTTTTTTCATATTTGAAAATGTCATTTTTTTACATATAGAAGTCTGTTTTGGATGTATTTTTACATTTTTTATATTTCTTTTTACAGTTCATTCTTTCTTCTACCTTCCTAAACATATATATTCCATTACCCCTATAATATCTATTTTTAATGTCTCTATCTTTAAATTATATCATCAGTGACATCTCTCATTATTTTTTTCCTGATTAATATTTCTTCTCATTGTAAGTCACAGCTTCCTCTGTTGTATATTTCTTATTTTTTTACCATTTGCTAAACATTATGAATTTTACACTATTTATGTGTTATCTTTATTTCTTTAACTATTTTTGACCTTTATTCTGAGATATAGTCACATGACTCACAAAATGTAATTTTTATTCAAGAGCCAATTTGTTCCCACTACAGAAATAGTCCCCTTTTGAACACGTTACTCTTTGTAATAAGATGTATTTTGCCTGTCTTTGTAGGTAACATAAACAACTACTGTTTCTGTATTAACTCTGAGTGTCATTTCACCTCCTTTGTAGTGATTTTTTTTTATCTAACTTTGATATTTTCAACACATGCATAGATATGTGTTCAGAAAACCTCCAGAATTCTCCTGTGAAGAAGGAGATGGAGGATGAGGTGTTGTATAGGAAGAGGCTCAGTCTATACCACAGTTATAAGACCATTTTACCTATGTTGATGACAAGTCCTCAAACTGTGCAGTAATTGACCTTACTTTGTACCTGTATCTTACTCAGTAACTGGCTGGAAGAGCTGAGGGTAAGTGTGTGTTACAATAACTGCCATAAGAAATCAACAAAAAGAAGGAGAAACTAACAGCTATTCTCTCTTTAGCAGAAAATCTGTGAGGAACAAATGCTTGGTCACCAACAGGCTTTTTCTCTCAGCAGGGTCACCTTGTTTTTTTATGATCTTCCTTGATTTCCTACAGACCCGTGTATACATAGACACACATTTGTCTACAATATATAGAAAAGAGAAAAACGCAGACAGAGCAACTATGAACTTTTACATGTCCTTAAAATAAAGATTGGTGGAATAAAACTAGTTCATGATGGTGAAAAGGAAGAAAATAATACCACTTTGGAATGTTTTATAGTTTCATCTTCAATTAATACTAGTGATGACTATAATTCAAAACATGATTTTTCATTTAGTAATTCAGTGTTATTTAAGCTGACTTTATAATTAAGACACACACAGAAAGCATATTCAATTTGAAAAGGACAAATATATTTTCAAATGTTTCAAGGATGTCATGTAAGAATATTTAAACTTTTACATATTAAAATGAAATCAAGTATGGAAAGTTACATCAAGATATATTGTTAATCAAAATAAGGTTTAACTTGCTAAAATGTCAGTTAATTAAATTTTTCAAGTATTGCCATACTTTGCTGAATAGGGACTTAATTTATCTAAAAAATAAACAAATTAAACAATCATTTATAAAGATCTTGGGGATAATTGCTTCTTTGTTTAGAATTGGAATGTGTAATCGGAGGACATTTAGGGACAAAGGAATCTTCCAAGTGTAAATTTCTCAGATCTGATCCCCCCAAACCTTCATTATAAGATATTTAGTGGTCCTCCAACAATAAAATATTTGCCCAGCAACTGTATAGCCCCTTCATGTTGGAATGGTAACTGAATAGTTTATTGAAACTTTTTGCAAATGTCTCTGTCTTCAGAGCATTTAAAATTCCCTCTCAGTTAAATTAAATTCCTCCCTGAGTTCTTTTGTCCTTCTCTTTTCTCCATACCGTCACTCTTTCCTCCAATTTTTACGCATCATACATGATATCATGATATGAATCACTGTAATACCAGTATGGTTTGTAAGTTTACTGTGTGGAAAAGGCATTTTGTATTTTCTCGTATGCTCTATTAAGGAGTCTTTAGAAAATATTAACCAGTACGATATAAGCATTTCTAATTTTATATGAAATCAGCACAATTGTACCGCCTAAATGCATTAATATATACATGATCTAACTCTTTTTGATTTAATAAAAAAAAGAAAAGAAAATAGACATCCGAAAGATCAAAATAAGAGCCATACTTCTGAATGTCTTTTGATACTACAAAACAATCTATCAGTATGCTCCAAGCCAGTGCTAAATCTCCCCTCTGATACATGTATTTCAAATGAATATATACAATGTGTTGTTTTAATAATCGAGATCTGGAAAGACTTCAGTCTCATTGCCATCCTTCACATTTAAATAATTGACATGTTGTGATTTGTGCTTGAATTTTTAATTGTTTCTTTTTATCTCCTTTTGTAATTTTAATAAAATTTAGCTGGCAATTTATGTAGTTTGAAATGCCTGCTTGAAGTAGTTCTCAGACTTTTATTTTTCCAACAAAAGTGGCTTTTTGTTGCTAATCTCTTTTTTATCTGTTGAAACAAACTAAATTAGCTCTTCTCTTAGCATGGAGTTTAATCTTTACAACAAAACACTTCTCAATACATACTTTTTATCATTGTTCTTTTGATAATCCTCAATTTTAATTTTAATATTTCTCTTGGCAGTAATTAATTATTTATTGGTAGAATTATTATCAATTTTATTTTTAACACTTAACTAAGGACTAATAATTCAGTTTTCAGAGCACTGCAATCTCTATCTTTCAGTTCTCTTCCCAGAGTCAAATATTTCTGTCTTAATAATTTGTGGGACTATCAAGACTGAATGTGTTTCAGTACTTAAGAGAAATGTTTCTGATACAAGTAATTCTTGTCACACTTGGCATATAATTGACACATGATATTACCAAATAAATGTTACCTGGTCTGTTGCCTGCTGGGGCACTTCTGCAATACAGATAACATCAAAAATTGTTAAAATTTTTAAATTTGAGGCTTGTTAAAGATTTATTTTGAGCCAACAAACATCTTTTTATTTTAATTTGCACTCTTCTTGAATTCGTTGTGTACTAAAGGATGAGTTTTATTTGAAAACTCATGAGGATGCTCCTCTTATGAGTTTTCAAATAATAACCTTAAAGTTTGCTGAAAGAGTTTGATTAAAAAAAAAAAAAACCCTTAGGAATCTATATGCTGGTGATAGGGAAGTCCTATTTTCATTCTCACTCCTCCAATTACATGCTCAGCCGGGCACGTTAGAAGCTCTTCGAGTAGACTTCCTACTAGCTTTGTGAAGACTGAGAAATTATGCTCATCTAAGACTAACTCTGCGGGAGGCTAATTTTGAGGTGAAACCTCCCTTCTTTACTCTCCTTACATCTCTCCACTTGTGAAGTGAAAGCTGTATTATTCTTTTTGATGCCTGAATTTACTTTCCATTTCCCAACTGGTCCAACTGCTGTCTACAGCATGAAGCTATTCCATGGCATTCGCAGGCTGTGCTGCAGAGAAATAAAATTTCTTTTCCACAGTGACCCAAGGACTTTCTGACTTTTAGAGTCTTTCTTCTCTGAGCTTTTTCTTGCGTGCTGTTGTACTAGCCTTAATAATCTAGCCTGCATTTGGAGTCCCTGATGCTTTCTGCAATTCTGCTAGCATTGTTATGAGGCTATCAGGATTCTCCCTGTGAGTCACTGTCTCTATCACATACCAGTCCTTGGGAATCACACAAATGTCCTTTCCCAGAATGCTTGGGAGGGCTAATAAAGCATCTAACTCTAGGATTATGAATAATTGTTTTTCTGTACATCTTGGCATCTTTCTTCTTCTTCTTCTTTTTTTTTTTTTGTGGAAGAGACATTCTTAAATCAAGAATAAAACAAAAAATCAGGAATTTCAACCAAGTGTCTGACTTTCACTATCCATTCAATGCTAGGTTTTAAGCTTACAGAAACATTTCTGGACAGGTCCAGCTATTTTTAAAAATATTACACTTATGATATTTTGATCTCTAGAATAGAGACATGGTGTCATCAAAAAGAATGATTATGTGGCCTTTAACCGTGCAGTCACTTTAAATCTTTTTGTGGAAAATAATACAAAAAAGGCATCCTTTGTGAAAGTGGAAGAAAGGTTGCTTGCAATGTGACAGGTAGAAAACAGACTGACGGAGTCAGGTGCGCTCCCCAAGTGTAAACTGCCAACAAACTGTCAGCTGCCAAAATGAATTAGACTCTCATACCAAGGAGGCATCAAATATTAAATGTTTAAACATTTAGAAACTTCACTAAGACATCTAGTCATGCTATGTTTCCTGGCATGTCCCTGCCACACACTTAGTGCTGTCCGAAAGTAAGAAAAATAAAGACATATTCTTTATCTTGCATGAATATTTTATCAATATGCTTCTGATATTGAGAGAAACAGGGAGAAAGAGAGATTCTCATGTGCAATACCACTTTCCTTTTGATTAAAATTGTCTATATTTTTCAACCTTTTTGTTTTTAAAGCTGTATGCATCTTCTGTGATATGTCCTTTTTATTTCTAATATCATTGACAGATTATATATACTGCATGCATCTAAACACGATTATCACTGGGTGACTTCTGAACCTGATAATTGAACCAACTCCTGATATTGGAATTGATTTCCAGAATACTTCCCATCCTTTCCTCCCTCTGTGCCGCATTTTATCTCTTTTACTTAATAATAATAATAACGCCTTTGGTTCTCCAAAGGTTCTCCACTTTCATTTTCGTCCTATCTTTCCATTTCTCTGCTTATATTTTTCTCTTTCCTTTCTCTCTTTTATTCCTGTAGCATGGTGGTTCTCAACCTTCCTAATGCCGCAACCCTTTAATACAGTTCCTCATGTTGTGGTGACCCCCAACCATAAGATTATTCTCCTTGCTGTAGCATTTATGTGTCAGTTGTGAAATGGACAAGTTTGGGAAGGACTCATATCTGGGCTGACCAAACAGTCAGCACTTTTTCCTCTATTGAAATCAGCCAAGCAGACTAATTGGTAAAGTAGCTTAATAGTTTTTTTTTTAATTAATTAGCAAGATACATCCCTATGGTCTCTTGCCAACATCTGGTGAAGAAAAGATGTTCATAAGCTTAATGTGGTTCTTCTGCTGTTGCTGAAATGATGAGTGTAAATAATACATACTTTTGCCCCTGCCATTTCAATCTGTGACACTCAATGATTCCCCTTTCAGCTGGTGTTGTAGGGACATTCTGTCACCTAAAGGATAGCAAGGGGTTGGGTCCTTTTCTCTGCTTCATATGTAGGTTATTATGGAGCTTTTAAAAAAATTTCTCCTTAGTCCTTTCTTTCAACCGTAAAGAATATGCAGTACTTGAATTTTGTAGGATATTTTGAATTTCATCATCATTATAACTGTTCAAACATTTACTTTATAAAGGAACTATGAAACAAAATGTTAAGTTGCTAAGCACAGATTAGTTGAATCAGGCATAGTCTAAAGTTTAACATACTGCTATGTTTATTTTCACTGTTTTTGGAGGTGGACTTTGTAATTTGTGGATAGTTTTTCATGATTGAATCTTTCCATTTGGTCTTCATTAAATATCTGTGGCTCTTTTCCTTCTTTCCTTTAACCAATATGACATGATGACATAGTTCCATCTTCAATAATGTCTTTCTTTGCATGTTACTAAAAACAACTACAAACCTATACTTTTCTTCTTCCGTAATATATGTCACAGCTTATAATGCTACACTTATATATAAGCTTATATTACATTGCCTCCTCCCAGACTGTAAGATTTTTCAAGATAGCAAAAATGCCTAGTTATTATAAATACATAAATTTCATTAGTGCCACATAGAGGTGTTCATTAATTGTTTGAATGAATAGGTAGTTATGGGGCTATCTGAATATTCTTTTAGATTATATTTGGCCTAGCTGCATTGTTTATGGGCATCCAAAGAACTTGAGAGTATTAAAAAGGTTTGGTCTAGTCATCTTTCGTAAGAAAATTATAAAATGAGTCATTAGTACAGTTCATAGAACAAAATAAGCCCTCAGCAAATCTTTTCCTTTTAAGTACAGGTCAGAGCTATTGGCCAAGCAATCTTTCTGTAGGTCTGTGGAGATTTCAGTTTCCCTCTCACATCCCCAGGTGCCTATTTCTCTTCTATTTACATCTTCATTGGATCCTTCGATCCCACTAGCCTTGGTGGTGGCCATGTTAATTTCCTCATCTATTCCATTCCCAGGTAAGGAGCTTTGTTAGCAATGTACCAGGCAGAAGAAAAGGATTTAGAAACAAGCATAGAAATGACACTTTATGTCATAAAGAAAAAATATCAGGAAAAAAGAGTTGTCTAGTGATACAAGAAAAAGAGCAAAAATCCCATTACCAATTAAGAAAAAGCTTTTAAATTTTATGACCATTTATGATTTTCCTGAGATGTTTCTTGTTTTATTTGTTTTGTTTTTAGGAAAGAAAATGTTATTGTGCTCTTGAGAAAAACATCGACTCTCTGAGAGGTTCTGTAGATTACAGGAAAGAGTGATTATGGAGATGATCTCACACAGTACCAGACTGTTAAATTAGAATTGTACATTCAATAATCAGGTTTACTGAATAATTTCTAGTATATACAGAGGTCTAGTTGACATGTAGACAAATAGATAACTCAGGTCACTTACTGCCTTTTGTTAACCCTGAGGTGACATATGTCCCTCCTTAATTTTTTCTTTCGTTGTTGTTGGCACAACTAGCTGTCCATATTAATATCTTTGAGATTTACCAAAGCAAAAAGGAGAGGGGAAAATAAATGCTTAACTTTATTTTGTAGAGGTAAATGGCAGACTTAAATAAACGGTAAACAACCAAACCAAAGATTTAGATGTGGCTAGATCTGGCAGTTCCCTCCTGTTTTTCCTGGCTCTTTGGAAGCCCAAGGCTGGAGGGTCACCAGAATCCACGATTTCAAAACTCACCTAAGCAACGTAGGGAGACTACATCTCTCAAAAAAAAAAAAATTAAAAAAAAAAAAGAACGAAAGAAAGAAAGGAAGGAAGGAAGAAGAAAAGAAAAAAAATTGCTCAGTGTGGTGGTGTGCACCTGTGGTCCCAAATACTCGGGAGGCTGAAGCAGAAAGATCTCTTGAACTTGTGAGCGTTAATGATTAATACAACTTGAAATTTCTCAAAAATTCAAGAAAAAATATTTTAGATATGAACATCTTTCTATATTCAAATTTGAGATCATCAGCTACAGAATTAAGAAATAAGACTAGGTTTGGTACCTGTAGCTCAGTAGTTAGGACGCCAACCACATACACCAGGGCTGGAGGGTTGGAACCTGGCCCGGGCCTGCCAAACAACAATGACAACTACAAGGAAAAAAAAAAAAAGGCCTGGCATTGTGGTTGTGGCAGGCACCTGTGGTCCTAGCTATTTGGGAGGCTGAGGCAAGAAAATCACTTAAGCCCAAGAGTTTGAGGTTGCTGTGAGCTGTGACACCATAGCATTCTACCAAGGGTGTCATAGTGAGACTCTGTCTCCAAAAAAAAAAGAAGAAGACTAGGGTGTTAATATCTAGTAATAGCCTGGGAAGCAGGTTTTATACAAAAAAACAGTAAGATGATCAGTCTTGGAAAATCTATTAATACGTACCCCAGATTATTGGCCAAAGAGAAAAATACATGGACATAGGGGTTGATGCTGACTTGACATTTGGTAAAGTCAAACATCTAGGTCTTATCTCTAACTTAACAACATACAATTCAATGTATATTTTTACCTCTCAAAAAGGAACAAATAGAAAGTAGAATATAACATTATTGTAACAGCCAGAATATTTGTATGTTTGGGAATTTTAAGAACTGTAGTTAGGAAATTATAAGCAAATGTAAAAACAAAAGTTACATAGAAGTTAATATTTTTTCTAACGACACAAAATAGTAACTATTATTGTTCTTAAAATATATCTTCTAAATTGTGTAAACAAATACAAAATAGTAAAATTCATGGGAACAATTTGGAAGAAACGTTTATTATGCAAATAAAATGAATATAATAACATACCTAAAAAATGAGCTAAAGAAAGACATAATTTTTTCTCAGATCAGAGCACTCAATAGAATAAATGTATTTTTTCTCCCAAAGCTATAAAGTTAATACAGTGCTACAGAAGTAAATGATGTTAAAATTTATTCAGAAAATCCACAAGTGAGAATACCCAGTAACACATTAAATTAAAAGATGAGGGAGAAAGTGATTGTACAGATATTAGCAGGAGCTATCAATTTAGAGTAATTAAATATATATTACCTACTAGCACAACAAAAGCAAACTGTGTGAGTTAAAAATAATAAAAATACAGACTTTAGACAACTGGATATGACCTAAGTGAAAAAATTAAATAGCTGTATCTTAACACATGTGTTTTTATACATGTATGTGTGTGTTTATATATATATATAATGTAAAAGATAAAATTAATGTGTATCAAATAACTTAAAGGGAAAAAAGAATGATAAATTATTAGAATAAAACATGGTTAAACATATTTCAAAGAAAATAATAGAAATCTTTGAAAATATAACATAAAAATCAAAGATCTTTCAGGAAAGTTGTAAGTTAACTTACTTAAGGCCCATCAGTAGCAAAATAAAATGCAAAAATACCTTAAATACCAAGAGTTAACATTCTCAATATACAAAGAGTCTTTTTTTTTAAAGTTTAGAAATGGGTAATATTTATTAACCATTTGCTATCTTATTTATTTATAATACTAGTAAATGATAGAAAATATAGTATTTAAAAACTTACTCAAGATTAGAAATAGTTAAAGCAATATAAGATGGTCTTTTTTCCAACCTCCAACAGATGAGAAAAATGAAAACCATGTAAAATGCCAGTTTGTTTTTAACCTTTGGAAGTAATCACTATGTTTTTAGATATATTTTATCTAAAGATATCTAAATGTTTATTGTTAAACATGTGGGAGTGTAAACCACTAGTAACCTTAAAGAGCAGCTTGTCAATATGTACAATATTTTAACATATGCCCAACTCCCTCAGAAAAAAATTTTATCTCTAGAAATCATTCTTGCTGAACTATACACACAAGCAAATATAGATATATACAAGAATATCTTTTTTTTGAGGCAGAGTTTCACTTTGTTGCCCACAGTAGAGTGCCTTGATGTCATAGCTCACAGCAAGCTCAGACTCCTGGGATCAAGTGATTCTCTTACCTCAGAGAAGCTGAGATTACAGGTGCCTTCCACATCACCCAGGTATTTTTAGAAGCCCAGCTATTTTTAAAAGCTATTTTGCTCTAGCTCAGTCTAGTCTTGAACCCTTGAGCTCAGGTGATCCCCTTGCCTCAGCCTCCCACAGTGCTGGGATTACAGGCATGAGCCACTATGCCCAGCCTAGAATATCTTACTTTTTTTAGATTACTATAATAGTCAAAAAACTGGAAGTAGTCTCAGTGTCCATAGAAAGGAGGTTAGATAAAATTTTATGTTACATTGATACAATAGAGTTTTAAAAAGCAAACTCTTTCAAGATTATTATAAACCCATGTATGCTCATGTACAAAGGTTTCTAGCACCTGTTAAGCAAGAAAAGAGTCAAATTGAAGCATCCATGTGATCTCTTTCTGGGAAACACTGTTAGATTATTCTTTATTCAACAAAGCATTTACCCATATCATCCTGTCCCAGGTTAATGAGATTAGGATGTATTTAAAATTTACAGCTGGGTAAATTTTGTAGCTGGATGTTGTGGCAGGTAGCTGTAGTCCCAGCTACATGGGAGACTGAGAAGAGAAGATTGCTCGAGCCCAAGAGTTTGAGGTTGCTGTGAGTTATGATGGTACCACACTTTACCAACTTTACCCAGTGAGACTCTGTCTTAAAAATAACAAATAAAATAAAATAAAATGTATTACTGAGGAGATTTGCTAAGGTCCAGAAGGAAAGTTGTGAACTATTTACCATTATACACACACATAGATATTTAGGCATAGAATATATTTTATTTGAATTGACACAGTAAACATTGGTATAATTTTACATAGATAAGAAGACTAATTTGCTCCTAAGTAGTATTTGAAAATATTCTCCTGGCTCGGTGCCTATAGCTCAACTGGCTAAGGCACCAGCCACGTACACCTAAGGTGGCGGGTTCGAATCCCCAGCCTGGACCTGCCAAACAACAATGACGGCTGCAACCAAAAAATAGCCGGGCGTTGTGGTGGGCTCCTGTGGTCCCAGCTACTTGGGAGGCAGAGGCAAGAGACTCGCTTGAGCCCAGGAGTTGGAGGTTGCTGTGAGCTGTAATGCCACGG
>CAUYTI010027859.1:0-10208 GCA_963575145.1 Galago senegalensis
AGTAGGGCTGTGTACATTGGATACTTTTTCTTCCATTCTTGAGATACTTTGCTAAGAAGAACATTTTCCAATTCCATCCATATAAACATGAAGGAGGTAAAGTCTCCATCCTTCTTTAGGGCTGCATAGTATTCCATGGTATACATGTACCACAATTGATTGATCCATTCATGGGTCAATGGTCATTTGGGCTTCTTCCATGAACTAGCAATTATGAACTGGGCTGCAATAAACATTCTGATACAAATATCTTTGTTGTAATTCGATTTTTGGTCTTCTGGATATATACCTAATAAAGGAATTGCAGGATCAAATGGCAGGTTTATTTTTAGTTCTCTCAGTGTTCTCTAGATGTCTTTCCAAAAGGAACAAATTAATTTGCATTCCCACCAGCAGTGTAGCAGTGTTCCCTTTTCTCCACATTCATGCCAGCATCTCTGGTTTTGGGATTTTGTGATATGGGCTAATCTTGCTGGGGTTAGGTGGTACCTCAAAGTAGTTTTGATTTTCATTTCTCTGATGATTAAGGAATTAAGGATGGAGAGCATTTTTTCATATATCTGTAGGCCATGCACCTCTCTTCTTTAGAGAAATTTCTATTCAAGTCCCTTGCTTCTTTTCAATTCTTGTGATACTTTACGAAGAAAAAAGTACTTCAGCTCCATCCTGGTTAATATAAAAAATGTAAAGGCTTCATCATTTAATGGCTAAATAGTATTCCATTGTATACATCTACCATAGTTTATTAATTCATTCCTGAGTTGATGGGCACTTGGGTTCATGTCTTGGTGATTGTGTATTGATCTGTGATGAATGTTCTAGTGCAAATGTCCTCATGGTAAAATGATTTTTTTTTCTCTTATGTAGGTACCTAGTAATGGGATTGTGGGATCAAATGAAAGGTTTATGTTTAGCCCTTTGAGGAATCTCCATAGGTTTTTCCATACAGGCCTTATTAATTTGTAGTCTCACCAGCAATGTAAAAGTGTGCCCATCTCTCCACATCCACACCAGCTTCTGCAGCTTTGACACATTATAATGTGGGCCATTCGCACTAAAGCTAGGTGATAGCTCAGGGTGGTTTTGATTTGCATTTCTCTGATGATTAGTGACAATGAGCATTTTTTCATCTGTTTGTTGGCCATTTATCTTCTTCAGAGAATGTTCTGTTCATGTCTCTTGCCTACTTACTTATATATGTGATTATTTGCTCTTTTCTTGTTGATTAGTCTCAGTTCTCTAAAGATTCTAGTTATCAGCCCTTTGTCAGTTTCATAGCATACAAGTATCTTCTCCCATACTGAATGTTCCATTAGTTTTAGTTATTCTGTCTTTAGCTGTGCAGAAGCTTTGCAGCTTCATCATATCCCCTTTATTTATTTTTGGTATTGCTGCAATTGCCAAGGGGATCTTCTTCATAAATCTTCTCCTAGGCCAGTATTATCATGAGTTCTTCACATTCTTTCTTCTAGAATTTTTATTATTTTGTAGCAAAATGATGGCATATATATATATATACATATATATATATATATATGTGTATATATATATATATATACATACACATGCCAAGGAATACTAGTCAGCTATTAAAAAAATGGAGACTTTGCATCTTTTGTATTAACCTGGATAGAGTTGAAAAACATTCTTCTTAGTAAAGTATCACAAGAATGGAATAGCAAGTATCCAGTGTATGCAATACCAATATAAAACCAGTAAATAAACAACTATACCCTATATGAGAGACAAACAATATTAAATTCAACTGGGTCAAAAGGAGGTAAGATGGCTGACTGGAGCCAGCTTTCAACAGAAACTCCCATCTGGAGGGATAGATAATGGTCTGAGTGAACTCAATAAAGCTGAAGGTTGGGAGCTAAGCTGAGAGAAATTGATAAGTGCATGTCATCCCTGCTGAGCCAAGCCATCACACCAAGGAAGCAAATTTCAGGTACAAAACCCATACCAAAGAAGATGAGAGTCCATCCCCTCCCCCAATAGAGTGGTTTGCTGTGTGCTTTCTACAAGTTTCACCCCATGGTAGAGAGCTGCTAATGGCTGTGACTCCTTCTCCAGAAAGATCTTGCTCTGAGCCTGGGCATTCTCTTGCCTGGCATAAAAGTTGAACAAATATTTTTCCTGCCAGTCTGAACTCTCAGTCTATTCTTCCCCTCTTACCTGGTGGTCTGGAAGCCTACCCGCTGAAGAGCATGGAATATCTGGCAGTTTCTTGCTAGGGCTGAGCATTGCATGGGCCACAGCGCAGCTGCGCTTAAACTGTGACTCAAGTAGAAGTGGGGAGATGCAGTGGGAGAAGGACTGGCCCCATGCCCTGAACGTGTATAGCAGTGGAAGGACAGTGGTAGTATGGGTGGAGGCATGATGGTAGTGGCAGCACGAGGACCCACATGTGGTAGCACCTGTGGTACAGCGGCAGCAGTAGTGGTGCACTCCCTTGGGGGCCAAATTTTGGAGAGACACCTCCCCAATTCTGTGGACCACCAGAGGAAGCCAGACCTTGCCCTGCAGGGGTGCCAAAGGAGCAGTTGAACTTGGGCAGAGGTGCGGACTCTAAGAGAGAGAAACACCCCCGGCTTGGAACAGACTGAGCTGGAACACTCACCACTTTCCACTGAGCACTGGATAGACTGAGGCTTGAGCTCCTTGTGCCTGCTTGTGGCAGAGTGTGGCAGCTCAGCCAAGGAGGCACTGACTCCCCTTAAAATCTAGCAGATGCAAATCCCCAGTGCCTTGGCTCATTGGAGAGAAATGGGCAACAGCCCTGAGGGGTTACCAATGACTGGGTGTGGCTCTGTTGTAAGGTGGGGAAGGAGGCACCAACCCCCCTGGACTAACTCTTTTGCTGGACTGACCTTCCTGACTTTACTGAACACCAGAAGGAGTCACCCTTGAGCTGACAGTGGACCCTTACTGTCTGGTTGATGGAGACCTTTTCTTTTTTTTTTTTTCTTTTTTTTTTACTGTTGGAGATTCACTGAGGGTACAAACAACCAGGTTACACTGATTGCATTTGTTAGGTAAAGTCCCTCTTATAATTGTGTCATGCCCCTAAAAGGTGTGTCACACACTGAGACCCCACACCTCCCTCCCTCTTTCCCTCTTTCTGTTCTTCCCATCCCCAACTCCCTTCCTTCTTTCCTCTCCCTCCTCTCCCCTTTCCCCACCCCACACCAAGTACTAGGTCATTAATTGTCCTCATATCAAAATTGACTACATAGGATTCTGGTTTCTCCATTATTGTGATACTTTACTAAGAATAATGTGGTCCACTTCCATCCAGGTTAATACAAAGGATGTAAAGTCTCCATCTTTTTTAATAGCTGAATAGTATTCCATATATACATATAACACAGCTTGTTAATCCATTCCTGGGTTGGTGGGCATTTAGGCTATTTCCACATTTTGGCGTTTGTAAATTGAGCTGCAATAAATAGTCTAGTGCAAGTGCCCTTATGATAAGATGATTTTTTTTTCTTCTGGGTAGATGCCCAGTAATGAAATTGCAGGATCAAATGAGAGGTCTAGCTTGAGACCATTGTTGAGGGTTCTCCACACATCCTTCCAGAAAGGTTGTATTAGTTTGCAGTCCCACCAGCAGTATAAAAAATGTTCCTTTCTCTCCACATCCACGCCAGCATCTGCAGTTTTGAGACTTTGTGATGTGGACCATTCTCTCTGGGGTTAAATGATATCTCAGGAAAGTTTTGATTTGCATTTCTCTAATAATTAGGGACGATGAGCATTTTTTCATATGTTTGCTAGCCATTTATCTGCCTTCTCTAGAGAAGCTTCTATTCATCTGTCTTGCCCATTGATACATGGGATTGCTGGCTTTTTTCATGTAGATTAATTTGAGTTCTCTGTAGATCCTAGTTATCAAACTTTTGTCTAATTCAAAATATACAAATATCCTTTCCCATTGTGTAGGTTGTCTATTTGCTTTGGTTGTTGTCTCCTTAGCCATACAGAAGCTTTTCAGTTTCACTAAGTCCCATTTGTTTATTTTTGTTGTTGTTACAATTGCCACAGAACTCTTCTTCATAAAGTCTTTTTCTGTTGCAGTTTATCTGTGGAAACTGTAGTTTCTCTGAAGAAATGGACCACAGGACATGGATGATCAGTACAAGCTTCAAGGAGAGAGGCTCACTGTCACTCTGCAGAGAGTGAGTCCCTCAGCTCCCATAGGGTTTTTATTAGGAAAATATTACAAGGCTTTGTCAACAAGTGATGGTTCTCATAACAAGTAATAGTTCTCATGGCTTTCAGTTTCTTTCCTCAACAACTTTGTTGGTTTCTAATCTGTGCATAAGCATTTCCTTAAATGCTTCCCAACCCTACCTGTGAGAACACAGAACTGCTTTGTGGCATGCCACCAGGCTTCAGATGCTCCTGTGCTTGCATCAGGAACTCTCTGAACACTCTTATGTACTCTAAGGTCAAAGTAAGGTCATGGACTGAGGAAAGTCCATCCACATTTCCCCAAACTGATATCTTCAAGTGTTTTTCTATGCTTTCTTTGAGGATTTTTGTTTCATGCCTTAAATTTAGGTCTTTTATCCATCTTGAATCAATTTTTTTGAGTGGAGAAAGGTGTGGGTCCAGTTTCAGTCTTTTACATTTGAATATCCAGTTCTCCCAGAACCATTTATTGAATAGGGATTTTTTCCTCCAGTGTGTGTTCTTGTTTGGTTTATCAAAGACTAGGTGGCTGTAAGATTTTAAAGTTTCATTTCCTGGTTTTCTATTTGATTCCAAATGTCTATGCCTCCATTTTTGTGCCAATCCCATGCTGTTTTGACTAGTGTGGCCTTGTTAAATAGCCTAAAGTCTGGTAGGCTGATGTCCCTGGGTTTGCTTTTATTACTATTGCCTTAGTTATATAGGCTTTTTTTCTAGTTCCATACAAAATGAAGAATTTTTTTCCAAGTCTTGAAAGTATGATGTTAGTATTTTAATAAGGATGGAATTGAATCGGTAGATTGCCTTGGGAAGTGTAGACATTTTAACAATGTTGTTCTTCCTAGCTATGAGCATGGTAAGTTCTTCCATTTATTAATATCCTCTGCTATTTCTTTTCTTAGGGTTTCATAATTTTCTTTGTAGAGGTCCTTCACCTCTTTCATTAGGTATATTCCTAGGTATTTCATTTTCTTTGAAGCTATAGTAAAGGGAGTTGTGTACTTAATTAGCCTCTCATCTTGGCTGTTATTGGCATATTCGAAGACTACTGACTTGTGGACATGGATTTTATATCCTGAGACATTACTTTATTTTTTGATGACTTCAGGAGTCTTGAGGTTGAGTCTTTGGAGTTCTCTAAATATAAGATCATATTGTCAGCAAAGAGGAATAGCTTGACCTCCTCTGCTCCCATTTGGATGCCCTTTATTTCCTTCTCTTGCCTAATTGTATTGGCTAGAACTTTCAGCACTATATTGAATAGTAGAGGTGATAGAGGACAACCTTGTCTGGTTCCAGTTCTAAGTGGAAAAGCTTTCAGTTTTACTCCATTCAGTAAAATATTAGCTGTGGGTTTGTCATTGATGCCTTTGATCAGTTTAAGAAATGTGCCACCTGTGCCTATACTCTTCAATATTCTAATTAGAAAATGATGCTGGATTTCTTTTTCTGCATCTATTGAGAAGATCATGGTCTTCGTTTTTGCTTCTCTTGATATGGTGAATAACGTTTATGGACTTGTGTATGTCCAGCCAGCCTTGCATACCTGGGATGAAACCTACTTAATCGCTATATATGACTTTTTTTTATTAGAAGCTGTAGTCTGTTGGATGAGATTTTATTGAGAATTTTTGCATCTATATTCATTAGTGAAATTGGTCTGAAGTTCTCCTTTTTAGTTGGGTCTTTTCCTGATTTTGGTATCAGGGTGATGTTTACTTTGTAGAATGTGTTGGGAAAGATTTCTTCCTCCTCAATTTTTTGGAATAATTTCTGCACTATGGGAATAAGCTTTTCTTAGAAGGTTTCCTAAAATTTGTCTGTGAAGCCATCTGGACCAGGACATTTTTTTGGTTGGGAGACTTTTTGTTGTTTCTTTGATCTCAGTGCTTGAAATTGGTCAGTTCAGGAGATCCATTTCTTCCTGGCTAAGTGTAGGGAGAGGGTGTAATTCCAAATATTGATCTATCTCCTTCACATTGTCAAATATCTGGGCATAGAGTTTCTTGCAGTATTCAGAGATAATCTCTTGTATCTCTGTGGCATCTGTTATTTTTCCTTTATCATTTCTGATTGAGGTTACTAGAGATTTGACTTTTCTTTTTCTAGTTAGTCTGTCCAAAGGTTTATCTACTTTATTTATTTTTTCAAAAAACAACTCCTTGTTTCATTAATTTTATGGAGGATTTTTTTTTGTTTTCAATCTCATTAATCTCTGATTTAATGTTGGATGTTTCTTTTCTTCTGTTGGGTTTAGGCTTAGATTGTTCTTCTTTTTCCAATTCCATAAGGTGGCTTGTGAGTTTGTTGATGCACTCTCTTTGTGTTTTCCAGATGTAGGCATCTAAAGTGATAAATTTTCCTCTCAGGATTGCTTTTGCTATATCCCACAGATTTTGGTAGCTTGTGTCTTCATTGTTGTTATGCTCAAGGAAGTTAATGATTTCCTTTTATTTCTTCCTACACCCAATTGTCATTCACCATAAGGTTGTATAATTTCCATGCCTTTGTGTGGAGTTGAACATTCTTGTTGGAGTTGAGTTCCACCTTTAATACCTTGTGGTCTGAGAAGATACAAGGTAAAATTCCAATTCCTTTTTAGATCAGCACCTGTAGCTCAGCGGTTAGGCACCGGCCACAAACACCAAGTCTGGTGGGTTCAAACCGCACCTCAGCCAGCTAAACAACAACAACTGCAACAAAAATGTAGCCAGGCATTGTGGAGGGTGTCTGTAGTCCTAGCTACTTGGGAGGCTGAGGCAAGAGAATCACTTAAGCCCAAGAGTTTGAGGTTGCTGTGAGCTATGACGACAAGGCACTCTCCCTAGGGTGACAGAGACTCTGCTTGCCCCCCCCCCCAAATTTTTTTTTCAATTCTTTTGATACTGGTGAGGTTTTCTTTGAGTCATAGGATGTGATCAATTTTGGAGAATGTTCCATGGGCTGAGAAGAAGAATGTATATTCTTTAGCTTTGGGAAAGAGTGTTCTATATAAATCTCTCATGTACAGTTGTTGTAGGGTCTCATTTAATTCCCTTATATCTTTGTTTAATTTCTGTTTAGAGGATCTGTCTAGCTCTCTCAGCAGTGTGTTAAAGTCTCTTGTTATTATGGTGTTACAGGATATCATATGGTTTAGACTAATTAAGGTCTGTTTCAAAAATCTGGGAGCATTCAAGTTGGGTGCATAATTATTTAGAATTGAAATGTCTTCTTGGTGTATTTTTCCCTTGACCAATATGAAATGTCCATCTTTGTCTTTTTTGACTTTAGTTGCTTTAAATACACTTATATCTGAAAATAAGATTGCAACCCCGCTTTTCTTCTGCATTCCATTTGCCTGAAAAATTGTCTTCCAACCCTTAACTCTGAGCTTTAAAATTTTTTTTATTAAATCATAACTATATATATTAATGCATTTATGTGATACAATGTGCTGATTTTATATACAGTTTGGAATGCTTACATCAAACTAGTTACCATTGCCTTCACTTTACTTATTTTGTGTTAAGACATTTATACTCTCTTTTTAAATTATTTTTTATTAAATCATAACTTTGTACATTGATGCATTTATGGGGTTCAGGGTACTGCTTCCATATACAATGTGAAATGTTTACATTGAACTAAGTAACACATCCATCACAATTATACTCATTTTTAATAGTTTTAAAATGTACCATTGCATCATGCACATTAGATGAGGTCCCCCCTACTCTACTCTTAATACATTTGAAATGTATCCTTGCCATATGCACCATAGGTGAGGTCTAACCAATTACCATCCTTCCACCTGGCCTCCCAATCCCCTCCACTAACCCTCCTCTTCCCTCTGTCATTCTGGACTATCGTTATGTTTTATCATTCATATGAAAGTGTGGGTGATTACATATTGGTTTCATAATAGTACTGAGTACATGGATACATTTTTTTCCCATTCTTGAGATGCTTTACTAAGAAGAATATGTTCCAGTTCCATCCACGTAAACATAGAAGAGGTAAAGTCTCCATCTTATTTTAAGGCTGCATAATATTCCATGGTATACATATACCACAATTTGTTAATCCATTCATGGGTGATGGGCAAATGGGCTATTCCCATGTCTTGGCAATTATGAATTGTGCTGCAATAAACATTCTGGTGCAAATGTCTTGGTTGTAAAATAATTTTTGATTATCTGGGTATATACCTAGTAGAGGAATTGCAGGATCAAATGGTAGTTCTACTTTTAGTTCCTTGGGTATTCTCCAAACTTTTTTCAAAAAGGTCATATTAGCTTGCATTCCCACCAGCAGTGTAGAAGTGCTCCCTTCTCGCTGCATGCACACCAACATCTGTAGTTTTGGGATTTTGTGATGTGGGCTAATCTTACTGTACTTAGATGATATCTCAAAATGGTTTTTATTTGCATTTCTCTCATGATTAGTGATGTTGAGCATATTTTCATGTGTCTGTAGGCCATGTACCTGTCCTCTTCAGAGAAGCTTCTGTTCAAGTCCCTTGCCCACAATGAAATGGGATTACTTGTTCTTTTCTTATTAATAAATTTGAGTTCTCTGTGGATTCTGGTTATCAAACCTTTGTCAGAAAAATAACCTGCAAGTATCTTCTCCCATTCTGAGAGCAATCTGCTTGCTTTGTTTACTGTGTTCTTGGCTGTGCAGAAGCTTTTTCAGTTTGATCAGATCCCAGTAATGTATTTTTTGTATTGCTTCAGTTGCCTGGGGGGGTCCTCCTCTTAAAATATTTTCTCAGGCCAATTCCCCTGTACTCTCTCCAAGTATCTTTATAGTTTCATATCTTAAGCTTAAATCTTTTATCCAGTGAGAATTATTTTTGTTAATGGTGAAAGGTGTGGGTCCAGTTCCAGTCTTCTACAAGTTGCCTGTCAATTCACCCAGCACCATTTCTTAAATAGGGAATCTTTCCCCCAATTTATGTTTTTGATTAGCTTATCAAAGATAAAATTATGGTAAGTGTTTGGGGTTATCTCTTGGTTCTCTATTCTGTTCCATATATCCATGTAGCAGCCCATATAGCCTATGGCTGGGAGGAGTGAGAGTTATAAGTAATATCTGTATAGCTCAATAATGGAATACCATGGTGAAAGGGGCATGGAGAAGGATTTAGCTCTTCTAACAAGCATGAGAGAGCTCATGAGATGAGAGCAGTGGTGAATTGGCAGTCCCTACACCTGTGGTGTGAGAGGAACAATATCAGCCTTATATTAGGCTGGAGGGGAAGGTAGTCAGGAGCATGTGCATTCTATCATGGACCCACTTACTCTGACTCTGTCTCCTCTCCTGCCTGCAGAACACCAACACGGCGTCTCTCTGATGAAGATTATCAAGCTCTGCTAAAAACTAAGATCTATCTTTCTAAGAAGACTGCTTTACTCTCTCTAAGACTCTCTCTCTCTCTCTCTCTCTCTCTGGTGAAGTAGATAGCCCACAGGCACCTAAGAGAAACTGCTCCTGAGCAAGGTAGCTTAGCAGTCTGCGTCTGGAACCTAGTAAGCCAGGCCCTGAGAAGCGATGGCAGGAGTGGGATGTGACACATCTATCTGTCTACTTTTGTGCAAGTACCATGCTGTTTTGCTCCCTATAGATTTATAGTATAGCATGAAGTCTAGTAGCATGATTCCTCCTGATTTGTTTTTGTCTCTGAGTAATATCTTAGCTATTTGAGTTTTTTTCTGATTCCATATAAAACAAAGTACTATTTTTTCTAGATCTTTAAAGTATGACAGTGGTGCTTTAGTAAGGATTACATTAAATTTGTATATTGCTTTGGGTAGTATGGACATTTCTTTTTTTTTTTTTTTTTTTGAGACAGAGCCTCAAGCTGTCCCCCTGGGTAGAGTGCCGTGGCATTACAGCTCACTGCAACCTCCAACTCCTGGGCTCAAGCGAGTCTCCTGCCTCAGCCTCCCAAGTAGCTGGGACCACAGGCGCCCGCCACAACGCCCGGCTATTTTTTGGTTGCAGCCGTCATTGTTGTTTGGCGG
>CAUYTI010027861.1:0-50793 GCA_963575145.1 Galago senegalensis
AGATTTCCAGTTTTTCCATTGACTTTAACCTTCTCCCGTAGAAACTGTTCAAAATTTCCAGAATCAAAAATTCCATCTTCTACTGGATGAGTAAGGTCCAAATTAAATTTCCAGGTTGACCTCTTGGGCTTCTTGTCTTTATGTGCCATCTTGAAGGGTGCACGAACAGAAAAAGCTTAACTGGTTATAATTTTTAAAAAACTTTTTTGGCATTTTATGTGCAGTTTTTTGTCTGAACAAGGATGGGGAATTACAGAGAACAAAATCAATGGAATGCAGTTTAGAGATAAAAAGTTCCCTATTCAGTAAGATAATTTAATGATGTACTGGGAAATACAAATGTAAGAGTCAGTGTGTGATGTCAGGTTGCTTCATTATGCCAAACTCAAGGTTAAATATCTCAACTAATGAATGCCCAAATTTCACATGCCTGTCAAATCTTAACATTTTTAAGTAGACTTTCAGGAAGTTAGTATAACCCAGCAAAAGTCTTTTACCTAAAAAATTTACATATATATATAAATAATTTGCATACAATATGTAAAATAATATATAATTATATGACTATTTACAAATATAAATATATAATACTAACATGTACATAACATTAAATTTTCCATTTTAAATACATGGTTTAGTGGCATTCAGTATAATCACATTGTCGTACAACCATTATCATTCTCTATCTCCAGAACTTTTCACCTTCTCAAACACAAATTCTGTACCTACTAAACAATACCCTTCCATTCTCTTCTCCCCCCAGCCCTTAATAATCACCATTCTATTTACTGTCTCTATAAATTTGAGTGTTCTAGGTAACTCATTTAAGAAGAATTGTAGAATATTTGTCTTTTGGTGACTGGCTTGCTTACTTAGTGTAGCATTTTCTGGGTTCATCTATGTTACAGCATATGTCAGAATTTCCTTGCTTTCAGAAACTGACTAATATTTCATTTTTTTAGTGTATCTCACATTTTGTTTATTCATCCATTTTATAATAGGCACCTGAGTTGCTTCCATCTTTTAGGTGTTGTAACTAATGCTGCTTTGTACATAGGTATACAAATGTCTGAGTCCTTGCTGTCAATCCTTTTGGGTATTTACCCAAAAGTAGAATTGCTGGTTCATATGGTAATGTCACATTTCTCTTTTTTTTTTAGGAACTGCCATGCTGTTTTCCACAGTGGCAGCACTATTTTTCATTACCACTAGCAATACACAGTGGTTCCAATTTCTTCACATCTTTGCTAATACTTGTTATTTTATTTGTTTATTTATTATTGCTAATAATCATCTTAATGCATGTGATGTGGCTTTTTATTGAGCCTTTGACTTGCATTTTCTAGCAAGTGGTGATATTGAGCATCTTTTCGAGTGGTTATATATGTCTTCTTTAAAGAAATGTCTATTCAAGTCTTTTATTTTTTTTAAATTATTTTTTTCATTGTTGAGTTTAGGGTTTCTTTATGTGTCTTGAATATTAATATTTTATGAGATATATGATTTAAACATTTTTTTATTCCTTGGAGTGCCTTTTAAATCTGTTGATAGTGTCCTTTGTTCCATAAAAGTTTTAAAATTTGATAAAGTTCAATTTGTCATTTTTTCTTTTGTTGTCTGTGCTTTTGGTGTCATATCCAAGAAATCATTGCCAAATCCAGTATCATGAAGCTTTCCTCCTATGTTTTCTTCAAAGAATTTTATAGTTTTAGACCTCACATTTAGGTTGTTGATCCATTTTGAATTAACTTTTGTATATGGTCCATAGTAAGAGTCCAGCTTCATTCTTTTGCATGTGGATATACAGTTTTCCCAACACTGTTTGTTGAAAGTACTGTCATCTTCCCATTGAATGGTCTTGGCACCCTATTGAACATCACGTGACCATAGGCATGAGAGATTAGTTTTGTGCTCTCTGTTCTATTCCTTTGTTCTGTTCATCTGTCTTCATATCATACCACACTGTGGTGATTATTGTAGTTTTGTAGTAAGTTTTGGTTCAAGAAATATGGACCTCTAACTTTGTCCTCTTACAAGATTGTTTTGACTAGTTGTGATCCTTTTTTATTTCTATAAAAAAGTCATTGCAGTTTTGAGTAAAAATCTTTTAAAAAATGATTACTTCTTAAAATATGATTTGGCAGAATGAAGTTAAGCATTTTGATTTTTCTTTTCCTTTCTTTAGATCCATCCTACCTCAACAGAAGGATGGTTAGTTGATATCAACAATTCTTCACATCCAGAAACTAAAATAAAGATTTAAGTTCGTGGATTTTGTGTCTAGCTGTGCATCTGCAATAGTTCCAATCTAAGTCTGTCAAGACAGAATTGTGAGTGGTCAGAGAACTTAGAAGTCTTCTGATTGTTTTTTGCATTTGCTTTATTTCCATGAGTTCTCCAGATTCTGTCCACATGAGAGGAATAAATGAGTATGTGAAGAGCCAGTAGTCCACAGTGTTGGGGAAAATGCAGCCCAACTGAAGAGACATAAAGTGTGTTTACATTTATTTTCACATACAGTGTGCCTTCTCCAGCTGTGGAGGTAAATATTTTTCTTATTTTGATATACTAAGGAGTGAATTTTAAGGAAATCAATGATAGAGACTCCTGACTATTTTTTTTCTGAAACATCCACTATAAAGATGGAGGAGAGAGAGAGTGGGAGAATCACCAAACAGAGGCATAGAAGCCTAAATCTGACCTTGCTGGTGTAAATATTCTCAGTTTTCTTATTTGCTCCTCTTTCCAAATATTTGGTCTTGAATTTTTATAATCATAAACCATTAGAACTAAAAGGCGTTATTGTGTTTAATCTAACTATTCTTGGCACATGTTTTCTAGTATTCTGCCTTTTGCTCTGAAAGAAAAGAAACAACTTAGCCTCTTACTGTTTCACATCACATGTATAACATGTCTTTTGTGCTAGTTCCTGGTGTCTGTGATTTTTGTGTGTGAACCTTGTCTTTCTGTTTATGAGTAAGGTCTGGAAATATGTGAGTTAGAGCCTTTAAAGACCTCAGTTACCTTTGTATTTACTGCTTAGTAAATTTGGTTTGACTGACTCATAGAATAATGAAATTTAATTAATGCCAAATGGAAAAATACCCTCCACATTTTGGAATATGCATTTTGAATGGCTTTGAACTCTGGAGAAAGGACAAATTGGAGAGTTTTTTGTTGTCTTCCCTATAAACACTCATTACACTAAGATAATAGAAAATTCTACCCATTACTGAGCTTCTGAACTAAAATTGTGGCACATGAGAGGCAATTGTGTGAGGCCAGGGGTTTGGGACCAGCCTGAGCAAGAGTGAGACTTGGTGTCTATTAAAAAACACAATAGAAAAATTAGCCAGGTGTAGTGGCTCATGCATGTAATCCTAGAGCTCTTGGAGGCTGAAGCACAAGGATTGATTTGAGTTCAGGAGTATGAGACAAGCCTGAGCAAGAGTGAGACTTGGTCTCTATTTTAAAAAATAGAAAAATTAGCTGATGTGTCCCTGTAGTCCTAGCTACTCTGGAGGCTGAGGCAGGAGGATGGCTTGAGCCCAGGAGTCTGAAGTTGCAGTGAGCTATGGTAATGCAAGTGTACTACAGCTGGGTCAGGAATTAAAAAGTATATCTTAGAGCAAACAAGTGCTTAAAAGAGAGTTAACAAGGTTCAAAATGTTAATAGAAGCTCAATGTAAAAATTCAATTCATATAGAGAAGAAAATAAAATTTAAAAATAATTATTTGCATTAGAATAAATAAAAGAAAATTCACTAAAGAACAAATTTAGTAAGATATGTTCATGACTTTGGCCATAATATATTGCAAGGTAAAATTAAAGAAAATATAAGGAAATTTAGGTATATGACATGTTTATGTGTCATAATCCTAACTATATTACTAGGATTTGAATTCTATCTTTTTAAGAAGGCGGTGTAAAGACACAGAGAAATCCACAAAGGGAAGTTACTTATCCCTAGAAGGAGGGGAAGAGCCTGAGGTGATGCAGCTATAAGCCAAGAAATGCCAGCAATGGTCACAGCCACAAGAAGCTAGAAAAAGGCAAGGGAGGACTCTTCCCTAGATCCTTTGGAAGAGCACGGTCTGTTCAACAGCTTTGGTATCAGACACCAGCCTCAGAAGTGTGAGAGAATAAATTTCTCTTCTTTTTTTAAAACCCCCAGTTTGTAGTGTTTTGTTATGATAGTCCAAGGCAAAAATACAATCTGGTTCCTTGTCTCACTGGGAAACTGGAACCAGAACTAATAGGATGATAATTAATTAAGAATCTACAGTAAAAGCAAGGCTGAAGGCCAAGGTTAAGTAGACTGTGGGAGCTGCAGGAATTTGGAGGCAAGGAGTCAGGCAGATTCTATCCTAACACTGTTACTTGCACTCACATTGATTCTCCGAGGGATGAAATGCACAGATAATTGCCATTACTTATTGGCATGCATCTGTGTCTCTGCTCTTCACCCTTGGCCCTCATTAGGGCAAGAGCCTCTGCAATTCACCTTAGTGGACAGTGTTATTCCTAGAGTAGAGTGTGCCTGGTACTGTGAAGAGTTAATCTCAAGTAAAATAATTGAACAGCAGGATCTCCTGTTTCAAAATTATATAGCATTCTTCCTACTCTACATTAAATTGAAATTCCTCAACCATCCTAACTGTTATAAGAATCTGCAGTTTCTTTTAAACAATTAATGATTGTGAAAATTACAGTTTGTTCTTCTATCCCCCTAGGAACACCAAATGGTACTCTGAATGTCATTAATATAATATGCAAATGATCTGTTTGGCTCCACTTCTCTGTTTGGGGTAACCTTGTCAATCAGCCTATTTGCAGTAATGAGCTACCTAATGAAAGCTAGCCCAGCTGCTGAGAAGGTCACTGAAAATATTGACCTCCTTTCTCTTGTTTAGGCCTACATGACAATATTTGATGGAAAAGGAAAGAGCTTTGATTGACATTTATCTAAAGTCACCTGAGTGTTATTGAAGGACTGGCAGAGATGTTATTGGAATATTTCCTCAAACACAAAAAGCATCCATACTTTTCAAATGAGCTCACTGTTCTTACTGTCCAAAGGTTATTGTACAGATATGATTTCAGAATCTTCTTGAAGTGGGACTGAGGAGGTATATTAGGTTGCACAGTTTTTCATAATTACATGTATTTATTTTTTAGAAACATTCTTTTAGCATGCTATGAAACAATGGAATGATGCTTTTTAAAGTCATTTCTTGTTTATATCCTTGTGGTATGGAAAACTTTCAGTCTATTTAGGTAAAAAGGAAATGATGTTTGTTATTACTGCTTTACTAAGTGGAGAAAATAGGAAAAAAAAAAAAACCAAAACCTTCTTCAAGTATCACTGAAGAATTCCTAAGAGTCAAATAAGACAAAATAAGAACAACATGAAAACATGGAGTACTAGGATGTTTATTCCAAACTTTTAAGGGGTATTTTTTTCCCTCTAAGAATTATTGTGGATAGAAAACTTGCTAAGAGATGGAGCTGGTAACATGGTATTGACAGGGGCCCTGATGTGTGATGGGAACAAGGACTCTAATAGCTGCTGTACCTGAATAAAAAATGAACAGAGGACCCATTATTTGCCCTTCACAGTATACAGTTTGAAGTGAATGTATTTTCTCTAATTAGAACATTTGATTAGGGGCTTTTTGCCTGATCTAAAAACTGCCATGTAGGATGTGGGCTTGAGCTGAGATTGTGCTACAGTCCACCACTGAGCAGGCTGAACTGATACGGGCCACCCTGTCTGTATCTCCAGAGTTTTAGTCAGAGTCAGAGTCACTGGCACCCGTTTGAAGGGTAAAGCTTATCTAACTAGGTAATTCAGTGTATATTAATATAGTAGAATAAAATATCCTAGTTTTCTCCAGATCAATTTCTCTGCAAATGAATTATTTCACTCATTCCCTACAGTGTGTATTTCTGTTCTCAATTTTCCCATTGTCATTAAAGCCATTGTTACTGTCTATACTCTTGGTGTTCGAACCTTGCAATCAGCAGCAAGTCTCATAGATTCTTACAAACGTGTTAAACCTACAGGATTTCTCAAGTAACAGGATGGTCCAAGGCTGTCTTTTCTATTTTTCTTACCATAACCAACCTAATCCAGTCAAGACCATCTCCTACCAAGAGACTCCAGCAACTTCTTAAATTCCGGTTCTTCCTGAAGGTGTCTGTGTCATTGTTTTTCACCCATCCTGCTACCATGCTAATTGTCCAGTATTTTCATTGTCATTACCCTGCCCCAAGAACCTTCAGAAACTCCTATGAAATAGGCTTAAACTCTTCTTAGATTTGAAGACCCCTGTACATTGTGTTCACATCTCATTTTCACTTGTGTGATATCTTTGCTTCAATGCTCGCCTGTTCATGATGTCTCTCCTGGATCTCGTGATAAGAATTTTTCAGCTCCATTGTAATCTTGTGGGACCACTACTGTATATGCAAGCCCCCATTGACTGAAATGTTGTTATGAGGTGCGTGACTACCTGTGTATGTATATTAGAATGAAATCAAAATCTAAAATTTTGATTAGAATTAATTTTACTTAATTGGCTAGTTTGATAAGAATCAACACTTTCATGATATAATTCTAATGATTTATGTGTGTGTATATATATATATATATATATTTAAGGATTTAAAAAATATCTCTTCCATAAAATTATATGTTTTTGCCTTGTAGGATACTTATATGTTTTTTGTTTGATTAGATATCATACTCTGATGCTACTGTTTGTGCAATATTCTTTCTAATTGTTTTCAGATGATGCATAGAAAGGCCACTTATGTCTACACATTTATCTTTTAACAAAACATCTTGCTAAATTCTTACATTGTTTGTAGTAGATTTTTTTCTAACAATTTCTTTTGTATTTATTTGGGTTCTCTACGTAAAGAGCATATTGTCAAGAGAGCATATAAAAATAATTATAATTTTATTTTGTCCTCTTTAAGGTCTTGTCTCTTTCTTTCTCTGTTCTCCATTTTCTGGCTGTGACTACCACTCAAAGCTAAAGAGAGGTGGAAACTGGGCATCCTTGAATTGGGCCTGATATTAAAATGAACGATTTCAACATTTTCTCTCCTAATTTGGATTTTTTTAATTGATCATCTTTGTCAAGTTAATTTATTTACTTTATAAACCCAGCTTATCAAGACATTTTTTATCATGAATGGATGCTGAATAGCATCATGTACTTTTCTATTACCCACTGCTTCTAGTGTTGCTGTGGAAAAACCAGAAGCCAACTGCCTTCTTTGATATGTGAGATGTTCTTTTCTGTAGATTTTAGAATGTTTTTCTTCTCTTATAATAAGTACAGTTTCAACTTAAAAATAACCTTTCCTCTTTATCATTCCTCGTGCCTTTTCAATCTGAAGTCATCCACTCTACCTCTGGGAATTTATTTCCATTCTTTCTTTCTTTTTTTTTTTTTTTTTTTCGAGACAGAGCCTCAAGCTGTCCCCCTGGGTAGAGTGCCATGGCATCAAAGCTCACAGCAACCTCCAACTCCTGGGCTCAAGTGAGTCTCCTGCCTCAGCCTCCCAAGTAGCTGGGACTACAGGTGCCCGCCACAACGCCCGGCTATTTTTTAGTTGCAGCTGTCATTGTTGTTTGGTGGGCCCGGGCTGGGGATTCGAACCCACCACCTTAGGTATATATGGCTAGCGCCTTAGCTGCTTGAGCCACAGGCGCTGAGCCATCTCCATTATTTCTTGAAGTGTCTTCTCACCTTTTTGGATACTTCTGTCTCTTGCTTAAATTCCATTTATCTAGCTGTTAACACTGTGATTTTCACTTTTCATATCTTTTTGATTTTCTTTTATATTTTCCTCTTTTTTATACTTTGCTTCCTTCTTCTAAGAAATTTCCTCAATGTGGCTTTCCAGTTTATTTATTTTTTATTTTTTAAAAAAATATGGAATGCTTCACAAATACGCATGTCATCCTTGTGCAGGGGCCGTGTGGATCTTCTCTGTATCGTTCCAATTTTAGTATATGTGCTGCTGAAGTGAGCACAGCGTTCCAGTTTATTAATTTATTCTCAGCTATATCATTTTGCTACTTATATCATTATATATTATTGCCTTAATAATGGAGTGTGTGTATAGTGGTACATACATAATCATAGAAATAGCATTGGTTTTTTAGTCATGAGTTTGTGGGTCACTGGGTGACTCTGTCTGCTCCAAGTGCTTCTCGTTTCCTCCTGAGGCCAGTGCTCTATCCAGGATGTGTAGATAGCAGAAGAACAAAGCGTATGCTCCACCAGGCATATTTGAAGCCTTTTGTCATGTCTGAACACATCACATTAGCCAAAACAAGTCCCACGTGGAGCCCAAAGGCATCCACCTATTGTGTTCTTTACTTTAGCTATTAAATTTTTAATACGCAATACTTCTGCTTGATTCTCTTTTGTCATTTTTATTCTTTCGTATTGATCATGTCCTTGCACATCCATCAGATTTGTATATGTGCTAAAGTTCTCAGTGTATCTATGATGTCGTTGCCTCTTGGAATCTGCATTTCCAGGGCCATGCCTCTCTTTTGTAATGGCTGTGTTCCTTGAATGTCATGTTACTTTGTTTCATAGCCAAGCTTCAGTTTATGTTATCTCCAAATACTTGACATAAACTGTAGGGGGTTAATGAACTTCAGGATGGAGATTCTTAAAAGAAAACAGAGCCTGTCAATCCTTAGATTGCGATCCATTAACACTTAGAGTTTGTTAGGAGAATAACAAAAAGGAAAGTGACTAGTTCGTATCCACCTGTTTTCCTCGGCTCCACACTCATGCTTGATTATTGTACTGCATTTGTTTTACTCCTGATAAGTACTAATGATCAAAATGGTGGGGGTGAGGCGGGACACCCACCCAACTCATATTAATGTACAGTCGGAGTTGAAAACCACCACCCTGCCTTATATTCCAGATCTGGAATCCTGCCCATCTCTGTTTCACTCGCTTCTGCTTTTGGAGGACTGTGTTGTGCTGAGAATGACCTTAGGTTTTTAAATATCCTGGGTATTCAAGGACTTAAGGCAAATGACTCTTTAAAAATATGGCTTTACTAAAAATAATATAATTTTTCTATATCAAGGACTTCTTAGTCATACGTGAAATGGCCCCTCTCCCAGTGGCATCCTGTGGAATAATAATGAATAGCATCATTTAAGGCACGATTCAATAGAATATGCTAAATAAATAAATTGGAAAGCCATTTAGCGTCAACTGTGGATTTGTATGTTTAAGATTCAGGGGACTTCACCTCTGCACCACTGGTGGAGTTTCTGCCGTGGGTAGTGATTTAAAGTGACTCTTATGAACATTGTAAATCAGTTTGGTGTCTAAATATAATGAATCTGGTGAGTAATGCAGGGAACCTTTTTTTATTTCCTTTTCCAGCTCTTCATTCTAATACCAAATGTCATTGTAAAACAAATGAAATGCCATTCTAAAATATTTATTAGATTCTTAAAGTGAAATACCAGATGTGCTTCTGAAGGAAGTTCCATAAAATCTTTTAGACACCGTTCAACTGTTCCTGCCTTTTTGTGCTTTCAGATGATGTCCTTGTTTTTTTTGTTTTAAAGCATTAAAACTCTAATTGATACATTAAATATATGTCTCAAAATTATTTGTAGTGTGTACAGTTATAACAGAAAAACTGTGCATTCAAGTCACAGGACATCCAGGCTGTGAGTCAGAGCCTTCAGCCTTTTTTGGGGTGACCGGGTTTCCCAGAACTCTTCCTCTGAGGACCTAGACTCATAGTACTTATCTAAAGGGTCCTGACACAAAACTTTGTTGGCTGTACTAACAGGGAGGAAATTAAAGTTTCTGAACTTGACTGGCTGCGCTGCTTCTGTCTGCAGATGCTGGATTCATCCACCCTCTTGATATTATCAGCCAAATATTCAAAAATGATGTGGTAAGACATCATTGACTTGGTAGACATGCACCAATCTCTGTTCTCAGTCTCTGCACTTCTAGAGAAACAGTTCCTTGGCAGTGAAAACTGATGGGTGAGGACATATCATAAGGACAGTTTTGCCTGTGTCCAGTGTGTTTCCCTGGTTGGGGAATTTTTTTTTTTGGTGGGGGTTGGGTTTGAACCCACCACCTCCAGTGCATGGGGCCGGCACCCTACTCCTTTGAGCCACAGGCACTGCCTGGTTGGGGCATTTTGATTTTATAATTCCCACTTGAAATAGCAAATTTGGTGTCAAGGATTTATTAAGTGTTTACTAAGCAGCCCAGGAAAGCGAGGGGAGCCAGGATGGGTGGGGCAGGGTGTGCATGTGTAATTGTCAGAAAGACATTTTTTAAATGGAGGATTTTTCTTCTGGAGTTCAATCAGAAAAAAGTGGATATCTTAGGATGCACTTCAAATGGAGGTGACATAAGATAGGGAAGTTACAAAAGTGTGGGATGGACTGAAGATCAAATCAGGCAGGTGATGTCACCCAGAAATAAGTAATATCTGAGTGGGGGGCAAAAGAGGAGAAAGTAGTTTTACAAGAATCCAAAAGCACATTTGTTGCTGTGTGGCCAGTGCCACGTGGGGTACTCAGACTGGCCTGCTGGGGTGGGCCTGTGAAGGGGCGTCCCCTGGGCCAGTGCTGGAATCGTGGCATGGGGCTGTGAATGTAGCAATGACTATGGCAGACTGACTACTGCTCATGCTTGGATTGCAGGGAGATGTGGCCACTTCAGAAGCACTGGTCAGGAAGGACAGGGGAAGAGGAGATGGACAGAGGCTTCTCCCTTCTTCCTCCCTTCTCACGTGCCACTAGTTTCCTCAAATGGCAAAATTCACAACAGCCGGTGGGCAAGGGGGTCTGGAATCATTGAGCTGATTACAAAGAGTGCTATGGGTTTGAGAGCCGACAGGTAGAAACTGAAAATACCTGTCCTTTTGGCTACAGCAATCTGTACACAGCTTTGTGTAGCAAACTTCCTTTCTATACAGAAAAACAAACTGTCCTAAGAAGGTCTTTATGCCAATGATTTAACTTCTGTCTGGACCAAAGAGATAGATTAAATAGAGATGTGATACCAGTCATCGATACCGCATCTTTCAAGATTTTTAGGATAGATTTCACGGTGCATATTTTTGTGATCTGACCGAATTCATGAGTCTCCCCCAGGGAATCATATTGTCTTTCTTTTACTAGCTGATTGCAGACAGTGTGCCGATATCCCAGGGACATCTACTTGACCCTGCTTACGTTCCATCAGGTAACCAGTTCAAAGAATCTGCCAGCTTCTTGGTACATACAATCAATTACATCTCTGGTGACTGTGAACATTCCCCCAAAGTGGGTCTGTGGGCCTGATAGGAGAGGCCCTCTGCTCTCTAACCTTCCCTGCTGACAACAAATCACAGTGGCTTTCCCTAGAGATCAGTGTCAATGCAGAACATGTGCCTGGTCATCCTCCAGATCTGGGTGATCCTATCTTCCGAGGGAACAGTCACTCGCGAAGATAGCCACAGGTGCCTGGGAGGAAGCACCAGATGCCCAGCAATGACGGTGCCATGGGGTCCAGCCTCGGGAGGAGCCAGCCTTTCTTCTGAGAGCAGGACTCTGCATTGGAGGTTCCTCTGTCATACTGACTTACGGTGCATTCTCTCATCAGACTTGAGCTTATCTGATTACTAGGCCAGGTAATGATTTGTGGGCAGTTTAGCTCTCTCTTTCTTGGGGACATGACCATCTATTGATCACCACCAAAGATCCCTGCAGGATGAAATTGTCCCATGGCCCTTCTGACCACGTACCTACCCTACAAATCTATACTTAATTTACTATTTAATTTTTATCATAATTTTTAGTCTAATGTGAGTTTTTTTTTTTTGGAAATAGAATGGACCAAGCAAGCCAGGGTGGACAGTCTAAAAACCAAAGATACAGATTTTTTTCTTTTGGGAAAAATGAAAGATAATGATAAGGTCTTTCTAAGAAAAGGATCTACCTGAGAAAAATAAATTATATTAATAGCTGTTGGAGTGAGAGTCTTCTACCACTGGAATAGTGTGGAGTTCCCAATTCTTGAGGTTTTCATCCCAAATCCTTCTGAGAAAGAATTTGACTTTGGAGACAGTAAATTGTACATCTATAAAAACCTTTCCAAATTGCAAATCATTGCCACTCGCATCACACATTTTGAATCTTATAAGAATCTTATGATGGAAGCATCACTGCTTCCTTGTATACAACAGAAGCTCTTAAGAGATGGCATTCATGTTCCAGGTGACAGTGTTAGAGGCTCAGGTATTTGCACCTGGGCTTCTGCCTCAGGCCTTTAATGCCATGTCTGCTGTTGTGCTGGTGGCCTCTGAGCCGTGTGCCCCTTCTCCTCAGCAGTTCCTACCTTGGTTCAGCCGATTTTCACGCCTTGCCAAGGCTGCTAGGAAGCTTCCTAACAGATCTCCCCACCTTCAGCTGTGACCCCTCCAGTCCCCTGACAGATGGAAGATGCTTGATCATATTATTCACCATGTTCTGTTACCTTCAGAAAAAAAGGCCCCTACGCGTTGGTGTGACTGTCCCCATGTGGGTTTCTAACCCTAGAAACGTGCACGTTTCCAGTCCTCTAACAATGCCCTCAGTTCTTCTGACTGCAAGCACAGCCTGTCCTTCCAGGCCTCCTCGTCTGGCACACCTGGACGTTCTCTTTCCTGTCTGCCTGGAACATTAGGTTTATTTTATCACTGTCCATTTCCTCTTCTATGCAGAGTTTGGGAACAGTACATCGGTGCCACAGCAGGACTCAGAATAGCTTTCTGTGTATTCCTGGCACTGAATCTTGTTGGGACTTTTACTTCGTGGTATCAGGAAATAGCAACAGTGACAATGAGGATGAACGTTACCTAGAGTGTGCAGAATGGTCTTGTTGCTTTTCACATATCCATTCACTTAGTTTACACAAAGGCCTCAAGAAGGAGATAATATTGTTACTCACAGTTTCTGAGTTAACTTGTTCCATCCTCCCCAGGGTCCTGCCTGTGGCATAGGAACCATTACTCTCCACATGTGCAGAAGAGGAAATGGGCACAGAGAGGTGACTTTCTGTCTCAGTGACAGAGACTGAGTTGTGGGGCTGGGAATGGGACATTTCCTTTAGAAATGTGGGGGTTCTAGTATATTTGAGGACTTAAGCATCTACTTAGTAAAAGTTTGCTGACTGCTAATTAGGAGGGAATATTTACAACAAATGTGCACATTGAGAGATTTCTCAGTTTATGATTGGAGAGGCAGGAGAACTCCGTGAAGAAGCACACACTTAGGTCCAGCTCTTTTAGTCTCCAACATATTAAACTTTCACATTCTTGTGTTAGTTATTTCTTAAACTTCTAGTTCTTGGTGATGGAATGGCAGGTTTTACAGAAAGGGTCATTTGTTCTTTTTCAGGGACAAAGTGGCAGCCATTGATGCTGTGTTGTCTGAAGTGCTATCTTTAATTTATGATAGAATTAGAATATTTTCTTGGTAAGGCAATGTCTGTGCTCAGTGTTCCCCATTAAAGACTGTGTTTTGAGACTGAATTCTTGATTCGAGGTTAGGAAGAGGAGAATATGAAATGTCAGGGCATATAGTTCATATGTAAAAATTCATAGAAACTGGGCTATCTCTGTCACCTATGAACCTTAAAGATTTTGAGTTAAAAACAGATACAGTGAATGCTAAGAAAAATGTAGTCTAATCGTGAAACTGAGATTCATTGTTTCCATTTTGACTAATTTTCTACGAACAAAATAACACATTTAAGAAGCTGATCATTTGGAATCATTTGGATATTTCCTTCTGTTAAAAATGACAACCCCATTCTTTTTTTCTAGAAAAATCTGTGTGATAAAGATATAGTCCTAAGATTGGGTGAAGGATGACTTGTCAAGAAAGATTTGATTTTCAGATACACAGGAGGTAACTGAGACTAAATCCAGGATGTATTTTCTTACAGGTGTAAGAAGAGAATGTTAGGATGATCAGATTTGGGGGATACGCCCAGGAAGAGCCTGGGACCTGGAGTAAGGCCACTGTCAGTGTGGAGGAAGGAGTGATGGTGTTTTAGAGGCAGGAAGAGTGATGGTATTACAGGGAAGCCAGCAGGAGTATCTCAGCACAGGATGGTGGCAAACAGTTTGATGCTCCAAAAAGTATCCAGGAGAGTCAGGATGCAAAGAACACCATTTGATTTGGTGAAAAATAGGCAAGTAAATTACTTCCACTCCTGTCCAGATACACAGTAGGAGACATTTGTGGTTTAGCCTGATTTGGGGGGGGGGGGCATTTTTAAAAACAGAAAACATGTAATTTATATAGAGAATGCCATGAACACTGAACTAGGTAAAGGTGTTATAATCAGTATTGTGATACTCAGTATTGTATCATATACTGCTTACATTAGGGATTTGGAGTTTTTCTCATATAAAGAAGAGGTAAAAAGAAATCAAGCTAGAAAGTCACTTTTACACATCTCTCAATTGTCCCACTGAAAGAGAATAATGAGAAGCAAATAGGGTGGCACTCGATAAATTCTGGAAACAGGGAAAAATCACCAACTATCTCCATCCATTGATTGTACTTTTAGTTAGAAGAGACCCAGGCACACTAATGGAAGATTTGCCATTAAAATAAAAACAAAAACAAATGACAAGAGTGTGGTGTAGTCAGAACACAAGTAGCTTAGGTTAAAAGTGCCTTTTGAATAAATCAGCATCTCCAGTACTCGTCACACTAAAAACCACATTTGGGCTTCTTTAAAGTGATTTTTTTTAAAAGCAGCAGCAGCTCCTGTGTTCCTCTCCAGGGTTTTCACAGCTAATGAGCAGCTGGAGGCCCAGCTGCAGGTTGATAAACGTGTCTGCAGCAGAGGCAGTTTCGCTGTCCCTCACTGGGCCGACCACGCACTCAGACCTGAGTCACTGTCCTGTGGACACTGCTCAGGCCTTACCCATGTCATCCGACTCCAATTTACATCAAGTTTATGTAACGTTCATTGTCTCTGCTTGAACTAAGCTGCAAACCATCGACATCTTTATCGTTAAAGGGATGGTTATTAAGATCAGTGAATAATGTAATTCAACATACTCAGAAAGCACATTCTGGATGCCCCATGAGGCAATAAGAAGTGAAGAGAGATTTTCTCGAATGGACATACTTGATAATCCTGCAGAAGTTTTGTTTTTTAACAATTAATTGGAATACATCTGAATAGCAAATAATTGTCCTATTAAAAAGCACAGCTGGCTGGAGACAAAAAAGAAAACAATGTGAGGGATTCGTGGGAAAATTAACAGTGAATATTGAATTTCCTGATTTTTATTTCCAAACTGCTTGACATGCTGTTTCTCTTTGGTCTTCCTGTTTCCCACCTGGGGTTCGTCTTTTCACCGAGTATAGTGGTTCTCTCTTAATCTTGCTGTTTATCAGTTCTGTGGCAATTTGAATTTTATGATTATTACAGAGTGGGACAAAACTCAGAAGTAGGCCAAGAATGAAAGGCTTTCTAGTTTTGTTTAATCGTCTGCTCAGCGTTCCTTGCTCCAAGGTCTATAGCTTCTCCCGATTTACTCAGGCTGTTCAAGGATCCAGTGGTGAAGGTTCACCCAGTACCCCTGCACTTTAGCATCCTGAGCTCTGAAAATTTACAAACAAGCTGTTTCCTATCAATATTCACTTGTCTAGTTCCTTCTTTGCTGAGTGAGAGCTAGTCGATACTTTTTAATGTGGTCTGGCACGAGTCGTGCCAAGTCACGTGCAGATAGCATTGGAGGGAGCCATACCGTAAGCTAAAAGGATGATTTTAGTTAAATAAATTCCAGGTCTCTTGGCTGTAAGAGTAAACCAAATCTTATACTCCATCTCAAATTCCAGCACGTCATGTCCACTTGCAAGTGGCCACCCCGTTGTGAATCCCTTTGTGGACAAAGGGGAAGTTTGTGTAAGAGGGTTGCTTAGCCTTTTATCATCATGTGACCCCTAAGTGGAATAGAATAGCGTTTTGGCTCTTATTACTGGCAGAATTGTCAATGTTTGCTCCAGGAAGTTAAACATTCTAATGATAAACATTCCGACATTTGAATTATAAATTGGTAGCCTGCCTGGCATGGCTGATAGCGCCAGCTGGCTTATCTTGAGCCCATGACATTTGATTGTCTTTTGCCTTCCTTTGAACAAGTTATCTCTTGGCTGTCTGTCTTGTAAAGTGAGAATAAATAGCTGCAATTCCATCTCGCATTGTAACATATTGCTTTCCTCAGTCAGCGAGTCACTGTGAATCTCGTGAGTGATAGAAGGATAAACACGGCATGAACACAGGGCGTGGTGGCTGACAGGCCCTTTAGGATGTTAAACTTAAAGGTGATTTACTGAGCCTGAATAGCACATTGTATTAACTTTTCATTTTCAGCACCTTAAATATCCTCTTGGCTAACAAGTGGCGTGGTTTCTGCTCATTGCACCTGAATTGTCTCCATAGCCCCAGAGCTTGCTTTGAAGGAGAACAGGTGTCTGTGTACTCAGAGAATGAGGAATTGAAGCTCAGGGCAAGTGCCGACTCCGGGAGGGGTGATTTCATAGGTGCTCCTCCACTCGTTCTGTACAGTCACTTTTACGAAAGAGAATGAAAGGGCCTCCGTGTCAGATATCCACTCTTGAGCTTCCTGTTTCAGACAGGAAGCAAAAGAGAGATGTCCCTGAAATCAACTCAGTGTGATTATTTGCTAAGTTTTCATGAATACTAAAAAGGAAAGGTTGGCCGACATGGAACTGCAGCGCCACAGTCCCTTCAGGGACCGGGCACTAGCGAGGTCTGCGTTATTGCTTTTTGATCTTCCATTTATCCTTCTCTGAATATGAATAATATATACTTTGAGATTTAGTTTAAAATTAAGGAAAATTAATGACCTCCTTTGAAAACCAGGCTCCTCTACGCTATTAGTCTTTTAAAAAGTTAAGAACCTTTCAAACTTTCATTAGAAGGTCACCTTTTTGTCTTTCTCTCATTCTCACATTGTTGTATAGATTTTTAAGGGGAATAAACACCCCACCTTATCTTACCTGTTGGGTTTCCGCAGGTCCTCTGGACATGTGGCTCAGTAGGGGACTATAGAGCTGAGAGGGGCATTTTGGATTCTCTTACGTGGAGAGTTGACCTTGCTGCGTGTGGACCACAGGGTGAACAGACAAGAGATCTAATGGGTGTGCTGGGTAAATCTTTCAGAAACCTGAGGTTGTGTAATCACTTTTCAAATTAGCAGTGACTTGAGTGGTTCCATAATCACTACTTCTGTGAACGGTAGAATATTGAATAACTAATGGAAAATATATGGAACAAAATGAAGTCTTCTTCAGTTATTGAAACCAGTGTCAGGGAAACTCACATCTCCCTGCAGTGGTGAGGAATTGTGGTGACCCGTCCTCTCATGAATAATGTTATGAATGAGCCATGCCATTGGCTGGACAGTATGGAGCATGTAACAGCCAAGTGTGGCATCGTAGTATTTGTACTCACTGTACAACTGTGCGGTTGATTAAGATGAATAACTAACTCAGCTCTGCATCAGAGCCATGGCTGATCTCAGTTAGGGAGGAATCCGAAGAGAAGAACGATTGTGACATAATTGGCTAGTGCTAAACTGGGGAACTGGTGACAGAGTACCTGTGGTATGCAAAGGTCAGGCTTAAAAATGTTGCCTCTGCCATTTATGGCAAGGTGATCAAGGGTAAATCCTTTAACCTTGGGCTTTTTTCCTTGGTGGAAATATTAACTTGTGCCTTACCTAAATCTAAGTATGACACTTAAGCTTGGGTCATGACAAGTATAAAGCTAGTACATGGAAGAGCTGTACGACACTGTAGGAGATGGTACAGGTAGTTTCTTGTATTAATTTGCCAATAATATACCAACCACAGAGACGGCAGTTCTGTCTCTCTATCCTGAGTTGCTGCTTTGCTTTGGTGCTGATGGGTAGGGCATACTCACAGTGAATGAAATCTTCACTGTTCTTCTCAGCTGGATTCTGGAGATTCAGAAATAGAGAACAATGGTTCAGAAATGACGAACATTTTCTCGGGGTCTAATAAATTTTCTTTTCTTTTCTTGAGACCGAGCCTCAAGCTGTCCCCCTGGGTAGAGTGCTGTGACATCACAGCTCACAGCAACCTCTGACTCCTGGGCTCAAGCAAGTCTCCTGCCTCAGCCTCCCAAGTCGCTGGGACTACAGGTGCCTGCCACAATGCCTGGCTATTTTTTGGTTGCAGCCATCTTTGTTTGGTGGCCGGGCTGAATTTGAACCTATCAGCACAGTTGTATGTGGCTGGTGCCTTAGCCGCTTGAGCCGCAGGAGCTGAGCCTACTAAATTTTCTTTAGTGAGTATAATTAAATCACTGAAAATAAGTGATTCCTAGTCCTGAACATTCTAGAGAGAGTAAAACCCAGTAATTAGAGAAATCTAGAAAACCTTTCCCTGTAGGCAAATTGGCTTACTCATTGTCTTCCAAAAAGTAATATAAGCATGTCATGTCATTTCTGCATCTGGTCCTCATAGTTATCATTTCTCTTTCACTTTTGTATAGAATGTCTCTGTCGCTTGTCTTCCCTTTAATTTAGAGTCCAATTAAGCATTACCTCTTCTAAAAAATAGACTTCCTTGATTACCTCAGCTACACAGTAAACAAGGTCTTCAGTAAATGTGTCATTTACTGGTTTTATTGTCATTTAGTATGCTGTATACCATGTGTATGACTTACCTTTTAAAATCAATTGTGAATTTTTTGGGGGAAGTAATATGCATTGTACTTCAATTGCTCACTCTTCCAATATAACACTGGAAATTTATGATGACAAGATAGTTAGACAAATAAGAAGGGCTACAACTATTAAGACTCATTTATTTTATGGTAAATCAGTTTGAAAATCAATTTAAAGCTAGGTGAATTTGAGATTAAGGAGACAGAAGTATTGAGTGGAAACCATTGATGTATGACCAAGAGATTTTTAGAGGAAGAAGAGAAGAAAATTTAAGTATCATATTTAGTAAAAGAAAAATTGAGGGCAAAATTAGACCCATTAAGGAATATCTGGTGAGTCTCTTTTAGTTTCCTTGCCATTTATATTGAGTGAAACATAACTCATATTTTTCACACAGAAAAAGTAATGTACAACTGTCTCTTGTAAATCAAATCTGGATCTTTCTTTACAAATGAATCTTCTTCCTACACCAAAATGTCCTCCTTTTTTGGAAGGCTATATTTGAAGTGATTGTGAGAGGTTCCAGGAAGGAAAGAAATTCACTATAGTTGCATTATTTTATTTCATATTTAAATAGGCAGCCTCCTTTATTTATTTATTTTTTACCTCATCCAGCCAAAGTCAAAATAATGCAGATTTTGAGAAGAATAGATGCCATTAAGACTAACAGCTCCTATTCTGAATAATCTTAGTGGGACTAGCTCTTGCTTAGTGTGTGTGCCTTTTATTCTAAGTTTTTCAGACAATACTAAGACAATTTGCTTTTTCATACTATAGAGATAAGTGTTACATAAAAATGAAAGTACTGGCATTGTCCTTTCCCTATCCTTTTAATATTATTTTCCTGTTTTAGGTTGACTCACAAGTTGCTTTTCCAGTGGCATTTTCTATTATATTGCATTTAGAAACAGTGTGGTTTCTTAGAACTCAGTCAAAAATGGCCAGTGCTCATGGGCCCACATCTTCAGACTGTAGGCAAGATGCAAATTGACTCTATAGACCATGAGACAATACGCAGTCACATTGGCTTTAATGGGCTCACTTTTTAAAAGAATTATTATGGACAAAATTTAATGAAAGGAAAGAATTCTAATCTATAGAATCTTCCTAGATTTTTAACTCAGCTTTGGTAGGCTACATTGCCAACATCTCAGCTGCATTCATAATTTAAGTGTAGGGTCCTGGAGAGCAGATTTTTTCAAAGGTCTGAATGTGATTTTCAAATAAAATTCCTCATCCCCAAGACCTTAGTATCTGACCCCCTTGGCCTACCTTCAGCAAGATTTTGTCAAGTTGGTTTGGCCAGAATCCCCTTTAACCCTGATCTTTCTTTTTAGTAGTTTTTCACCCACAAATGCTACCCAGCTCCTTGGTTATAAATCCCCACTTGTCCATGATGTGTTTGGACTTGAACCTAGTTCTGTGGTGAGGTCTCTTTCCCCTATTATAATAGTTCCTAAATAAAATCTGTTTTCAACACTTTGACTCCTGTCCAGCTCTAGTTGTCTTTGCCAGACACTATTTCATTCTTTTTTAAAAAATTAATTTTCATTAAATCATAACTGTATACATTTATGGGGTACAGTGTGATGATTTGATATACAATGTGGAATTATTAAATAAAAATGATTAACATAACCATCACCTCACTTATTTTTTGTGATATGACTTTTATAATATACTCTTAGTTGTTTTGAAATGTACCTTTGCATGGCGCACATTAGGTAAGATTCCATCAAATATTCTCCCTCCCCTCCCCTCTCCCTCCTCCTCTCCTTTCCTTTCTCCCTTCCCCTCTCCCTCTTTTTATACTATATTTGTGTTTTATAATTCATATGAATGTGTAAGTGATTTTATATTGGTTTCATAATAGTATTGAGTAGATTTGATACTTTTTTCCCCATTCTTGAGAAACTTTACTAAGAAGAATAAAGTAATATGTTTACCCAGCTTCATCTGGGTAAACATAAAAGTTGTAAAGTCTCCATCTTTTTTATGGCTGCATTGTATTCCATGATGTTCATATACCATAATTTGTAAACTCTTTCATGGGTTGATGGGCATTTGGGCTTCTTCTAAGACTTGGAAATTATGAATTAGTTTGCAGTAAACATGCTGGTGCAAATGTCTTTTTTGTAAAATGATTTTTGTTCATCTGGGTAAAGGAATTACAGGATCAAATGGTGGGTCAACTTTTAGTTCTTTGATAATTCTTCATACTTCTTTCCAGAAAGGCTGTATTGTTTGCAATCCTACCAGCAGTGTAGAAGCGTTCCCTTCTCTCCACATTTATACCAACATCTGCAGTTTGGGGATTTTTGTGATGTGGGCTAATGTTACTGGAGTTAGGGGATATCTCAAAGTGGTTTTTAATTGCATTTTTCTGATGATTAAAGATCATGAGCATTTTTTCATGTGTTTATTGGTAATTCACCTGTCATCTTCAGAGAAGTTTCTATTCGAGTCTCTTGCTCACAAAGAAATAGAGTTGTTTGTTCTTTTCTTATTGATTAACTTGAGATCTCTGTAGATTCTAGTTATCAGATATTTATAGGAATCATAACCTGCAAAAATCTCTTATTCTGAAGGCTGTCTGCTTTACTTGCAGTTCCTGTAGCTGTGCAGAAGCTTTTTAGCTTGATCAGATCCCAGCAATATATTTTTGTTGTTGCTTCAATTGCCAGGAGCCTCCTCATAAAATATTTTCCCAGGCCAATATCTTCAAGCATTTTCCCTGCACTCTCTTCTAGTATTTTTATAGTTTCATGTCTTAAATTTAAATATCTTATCCAGTGAGAATCAATTTTTGTTAGTGGTAAAAGCTAAAGGTCCAGTTTCAGTCTTCTTCAGATTGCTTGCCAGTTCTCCCAGTATCATTTGCTAAATAGAGAATCTTTTCCCCAGTGTATGTTTTTGTTAGGCTTATCAAAAATCAAATGATGATATGTGTCTGTGTTCATCTCTAGATTCTCAATTCTGTTCCATATATCTATCTATTTTTTTTGCCAGTACCATGCTGTTTAGATCACTATAGATTTGTAGTATTATCTGAAGTATGATAAGGTGGTGCCTCCTAATTTGTTTTTATCTCTAAGTATTGCATTGTTTATTTGTTTATTTTTTATAATCCCAAATAAAATGAGCTACTATTTTTTCAAATTCTTGAAAGTGTGATGTTGGTGTTTTGATAGGGATTGCATTAAATCTGTAGATTGCTTTCGGTAGTATAGACATTTTAATAATGTTGATTGTTCCCAGCCATGAGCATGGTATGTTTTTCCATTTGTTAACATCTTCAGCTATTTGTATTCTCAGGGTTTCATAATTCTTTTTTTTGCTGTTTTTGGCTAGGCCAGCTCTAAACCTTTGAGCCACAGGTGCCAACCTCATAATTCTTATTATAGAGATCTTTCACATCCTTTGTTAGATAAATTCCCAGGTATTTCATCTTCTTTGGCACTAGTGTAAAAGGAATAGAGTCCTTGACTATATTTTTGGCCTGACTATTGTTGGCATATATAAAAGCTACTAATTTGTAAGTATCCATTTTGCATCCTAAGACACTATATTCCTTGATCACATCTAAGAGTCTCTGGGGTTTTCTGGGTATAAGATCATGTCATTGGTGAAGAGTGAGAATTTGACTCCTCTGACCCCATTTGAATACCCTTGATCCCCTTCTCTTGTCTTATTTCAATGGCTAGGACTTCTATTACTATGTTGAATAGCAGTGGTAGCAGTGGTGACAATGGGCATCCCTATCTAGTTCCAGATCTGAGTGGAAATGTTTTCAATTTTACTCCATTCATTATGATATTGGCTGTGGGTTTGTTGTAGATGGCCTCTATCAGTTTAAGAAATGTACTATTTAAGCCTATTTTATTAACTTATGAAAAGATGCTGGATGTTATCAAAAGCTTTTTCTACATCAACTGATAGAATCATATGGTCTTTGTTTTTTATTTTATTTATGTGGTGTATTATATTTATACATTTACGTATGTTGAACCAACCTTGTAATCCTAGGAAAAACCAATTTGATAGTGGTGTATAACTTTTTTGATGTGTCATTGAATTCTGTTTGCTAGGATCTTATTGACTATTTTTGCTTTAATATTAATTAATTATAATTTTCTCTCTTTGTTGGGTCCTTTCCTGGTTTGGGGATCAAGGTAATGTTTGCTTCTTAGAATGTGTTGGAGGAAGATTCCTTCCTTTTCTATGTTTTGAAAAAGGTCATGTAATATAGGTATTAGTTCCTAATTAAAGGTTTGCTAGAATTAGGATATGAAGCCATCTGGTCCTGGACTTTTTTTTGGGGGGGGGGGAATTTTGTATAGTTGATGCTACTTCAGTGCTTGATATAGGTCTATTCAAAATTTCTAATTCTTTCTGCTTGAGTCTAGGAAGGTGGTGTGCTTTCAGCTATTTGTCCATTTCCTCTAGATTTTTGTGTTTTTGAGAATAGAGATTTTTGTAGTAGAATTTCTGTGGTATCTGTTGCTGTTATTTCTCCCTATGTCTTTAATGTCTCTCTGATTGATGTTATTAGTGATTTTATTTTTCTGATTCTTGTTAGGCTAGCCAAAGGTTTATCTTTAACTTTTAAAGGTTTAATTAAAATTAAAAGGTTTAATTTTTAAATCTTTCTTTCTTTGAGACAAGAGTCTCACTATGTGACCCTCCATAAAGTGCTGTGGCATCACAGCTCACAGCAACCTCAAACTCTTGGGCTTAAGTGATTCTCTTGCCTCAACCTCCCAAGTAGGTAGGACTATAGGCACCTGCTACAATGCCCAGCTATTTTTTGTTGCAGTTGTCACTGTTGTTTAGCTGGCCAGGGCTGGGTTCAAACCTTCCAGCGTTGGTGTATGTGGCTGGCAATGTAACCAATGTGCTACAGGCACTGAGCCAATTTTTAATCTTTTCAAAGAACCAACTTTTTGTTTCATTGATCTGAATGATTCTTTTGTTTTCAATTTCGTTCAATTCTGCTCTAATTTTGGTTATTTCTTTTCTTCTGCTGAGTTTGGGGTTGGATTGTTCTTCCTTTTCCAGTTGCTTGAGATGACCCATTAGGTGGTTGACTTTCTCTCTTTCTGTTTTCTTGATGAAGGCTTCTAATGCTATACATTTCCTACTCAGGACTGCCTTTGCAGTATCCCACAGGTTTTGATAATGTGTCATCATTACCATTTAGTTCCTAAAATTTGATGATATCCTTTTTAATCTTGTCTTTGACACAACTATCATTTAACCTAAGGTTTAGTTTCCATGACTTTGTTTGAATATGAAGATTTTTGTTGCCATTGAGTTCAACTTTTATTCTATGATGGTCTGAGAAGATACAAGTAATAATTTCTATTCTTTTAAATTTGTTGAGATTAGACTTGTGTCCTAAGATATGATCAATCTTGGAGGATTATCTATGGGCTGATGTGAACAATGCATTTGGTTTAATTAGGATGAAATTTTCTATAGCTGTCTGTTAAGTTCATTTGTTCTAGGGTCAAGTTTAAGTCTATTATTTTGTTTAGTTTCTTCTTGGAGGACCTATCCAGAACTGACAAAGGGGTGTTACAATCTCCAACCTTTCTAGTGCAGAAAGATATTAAATTCTTCATATCCATTAGGGTTTGCTTTATAAATTGAGAAGCATTCAGGTAGGGTGCATAAATGTTAATTATAGAAATCTCTTCACATTGAGTATTTTCCTTGACAAATATGTAGTGTCTATCCTTGTATTTTCTTATCTTTGTTGGTTTAGATCCTATTGTATCTGCAAATAAGATTGAAACCCCTGATTTTTTTCTGATTTCCATTTGTCTGTATGATAGCTGTCCATTACTTCATCCTGAGGTTTTTTTTTTTTTTTTTTTTTTTTTGCCCTTTGAGGTAAGATTAGTCTTTTGTAGGCAATAGATACCTGGCCTGAGTTTTCATATCTGGTCAACCAACCTGTGCCTCTTTAGAGGACAATTTAAGCCATTCACATTAATTGAGAGAATTGATATGGTAGTGTTTTGGCCATCATGTTTTTCAAAGTCCAGTGCATATTTTTAACCCTTTCACCATTGTGGAAGTTAGGTTTTGTTTGATAAATTCTGGGCGAGTTTACTTTGTCACTAAACCATTGTGCTGGTCATTGTGGAACATGGTTTGAGCATTTCCTGGAGAGCTGGTTATGGCAAATTTCCTCAATATGTGTATGTCAGTAAAGTATTTGATTTCTCCATCACAAATGAAAGTTTAGCTGGATAGAGGATCCTGGGCTAAAAGTTGTTTTGTTTTAGAAGATTGAAGGTTGATGACCATCCTCTTCTGGTTTGAAAACTTTTGGCTAAAAGATCTGCAGTCATTCTAATATGTCTTCCTTTGTAGGTAATACTTTTCTTATGTCTGGCTGATTGCAGGATTTTCTCCTTCATATTAATATTGGCAAAGTTAATTACAATGTGTCTAGAAGACAGATGATGTGGGGTTGTGATTGTGGCTTTTCCCCTACAACCTTACAAAGGTCCCTTCCAGAGTTGCAGCCAGAGACTCTCAGGACCTGCTTGGTGAGATAGTACAAGCTGGTTCTGTCTTGATGTCAGCCATACCCAATCTTAATGAGTTGTGATGTTAGGTTGAATTATCACCTGGAGAGAGATACAAGTAACTGAGGCACCCTACCCCCAGTTGCCTGTATCTCTCTCCAGGTGAGATTTCAGTGGCTGCTGGAGGATAAGAATCAGTCCTTTCCCACTATAAAGCAACTGCTGCTCAACCTTGGAGGGAAGGTCTCTGTGTGGACAGCCCAGGTCAAGAGTTCTAATCAAATTGTTCTTGGCAGTACAATCACTGCTCACCATGGAAAGTTCAAAGTATCTCCAGCAGCCTGACAATAGACATCCACAGGCAGTTTCATCCTGCAAACCAGGGGGGATGGAGCCTGGTCCTCTCTGGTGATTCACTGAATCAGAAAAGATGGCTGGCCAAAGTCAGAAGAGGGGTATCAGAGCCTCAGCTGCCATGTACCCTCCTGGCACATTGCTCTCTCCTGAACATCCCTCTCTTCCTGTACTCCCTTGCTTCCACTTAAGTTAAGTAGTGCTGCTGTCCAGTGGCCAACACAATGCTCAGGCTTCTCAGGGACTTGCCAAACACTCTGGGCTCTGCAGGGGGCAGACCTTCCGATCTCCTGGTGAGGGAGGAAGGGTGTACTAGAAGTTTAGAATTACAAGGAAAATATTTGGTCAATTCTATGCTGGGCAGGATGCTGCCCAGGCTCACAAGTGGGCCCTCCCTGCATAAGAAGGCCTGGTGTTTAGTGGCTCTCTCCTGGGGGATAAAACAGAGATCTTTTGGTCCCTGCTTGTTTGCAGAGAGCCCACAGCTAGCCTCTCACTTGGGGGAAGGGTCTCTCATCCTCTTGACGATGGACTTTGTACCTGAAATTTGTTTTCTTTGATGCTCTTTCTTGGAGTCGCAGCCTGCCTCAGCAGAGATGATGTGCACTTGTCCATCTTCTTTCTTAGCTTAGGTCCCCACCTTCAGCTTCACTGAGTCCACTTCTGTCCAGTATCTTTCCCTCTGGACAGGAGCCTCTGGCAAAACCTGCCTCTGGTCAGTTATCTTCCTTCCTCCATCCCAGACATTATTTGTATTCCTAGGTTCTCCATCTAGTGTGTAAGTGGGGACCAACAGGTGGCTCTTTAGTACTCTTCTTCCCATCATTGAGAAAAACATTAAGAACTTATATCCTACTTTTCAGAGAATAATTATAATATTTATAGGACTTTCATGTAAGACAGAGAAGAAATAATGCAAAATTAACAACATAGCAAAGAATAATAAAAATAAATAAGAACTACTTACATAGTATTTACGTTGTTTTAGCTATTGTAAGTAATGTAGAGATGGTTCAAAGTATATAGAAGTGTTTGCATAAAATATGTTTTATGCGAATACTATACTATTTTGTAAGAGAGTCTTGAGCACACATGAAATTTGATATCCGATGAGGGTGCTAGAGCCAATTTCCCCAAGAAGATAAAAGACGACATGACATTGTTTGGGGTACGGGGTGTATTACTGATATGGTCATATAAAGGGGAGTTTCCTGGTCCTGATGAGAAGGCTTTACTTTTAAAACCTCCGCTGCCTTAGTAGGTGTGTGATCCTGCTCTCAAAGTTGAATCATTTAAAATGGCTTAAGATCAACTCCTCTGAAAATGTAGTCATTTTTTTTTTCTGTTTTTGGGCAGACATCCTCCAAATATAATTGGCCCTTTGCTAAAATCCTACATAGCAAGTTAACTCATTTAGTTACTTAGGATCACATTTTCCTTCCAATTTATTTTGGAGATACACCAAAAAGTTACCATCATTAAATTTATATGTCCTTTGAGCACAATCCTGAAAAAGTTTTAAATGGTTTAAATGGATAATTTACAACACCTGCTTAAAAATTTTTCTTGGATAAAATACTTATTTATGAGCTATATAGTGCACACCTTGGAGAACTTTTATTTGAGTAGACCTGGTCCTGTTTGCTGAGAAAATTTGACCCTTTCTGTCAACTTTCCCTCTACATTCTTCTTGGATAAGTTGCAAAGCTTTTATTCAAGCATAAATCTTTAATGGTTAGTAAAGACTAAAATCCTAGTCTTTAATTGGTAATGTAGACTGCAAGTTGTTTCTATGGAGTTTTAACTTTTAGCTGTAGAAACTCCATTTAGATACCAAGTAAGAACAATTCTTAAGCGATTACTTGAAGTATATTTGATAATGTATTCTTCCTATTTTTCTAAATTTTACTCTTCAGCTAAATGACCACCAGAAAACTACATATTTAGACAATCAGACAATATATCTTTGGCCTTAAAAAGCACCTCCATGTACAAGTTTTCTTTGGTTATATGACATGGCCTTGTCAAAGGACGTTGTCACGGAAACACTATCAGGATGTTCGTTGTCTGCTGGCGCTGTATATGGCACCTTCCACACTCATGGAGCGACTGCCACAGGGGCCCGCAGCACACACACCAGTCCTTACCTGCATTTCTAATTTCTGCAGTTTCATCTTCTTAAGGTCAACTACAGTCCAAAATTTTTCATGGAAAATTTCAGAAATAAACAATTCATGAATTTTAAAATTGCCTGTTGTTCTGAATATTGTAATGAAATCTCTGGTCAGCACGCTGTGCCTGGAATGTGAATCCTGCCCAGTGTGCAGCACATCCACGCTGCATGAGCCACCTGCCCTTAGTCACGGAGTAGCCATCTCTGCTCTTGGGTTGAAAAGGCGCAGTCTAGCAGGCCTTCTCAAACTACAGCCTGCGGCCCACATGCAGCCCACCTAGGGCATTTATTTATCTGGCCTGCTGGGTGTTTTTGCCCCTGCTGCCTGTCCTGCTTAGCAGCTGACTCGTCCAGGGGACCACAGTCCTACCTTCCAATGGTCAGAGGGACAGTGAACTGGCCCCTGTTTAAAAAGTTTGAGGATTCCTGGAGAGTTCTGGGCTGGCCACGCTTCAGGCCTTCCCTGAAGAACTTTCAACTCTCATGGGTGGGGCTGCTGGGGGCCTGGAGAGGAGCCACTCTATTTCCAAGTTCTCCATTCTTGAGGAAAACTAAGCTTTCTCTTTTTTGATCATTAGTTTTTTAACTAATTAAAAAACTAGTCATTATTTCCCAAACTGTGTTCTGCAGAACCCTTTGCTAAGCCAGGCCAGTAACTGGTCCATGAAAATAAGCTTCCCTTCTTTACATCTAACCCTTGTATGTTCATCAGCACAGAAGGTCGGGTGAAGTTCCACAGTTAAGAGGAAGCAACCGACTTTGTTTTAATCCTGCATTTGCCTACATTTCTCATATAGTGTGTGTGTTTTGGGGGAGGGGTATGCCTGACATTTCAAATCCAATTTATTAATAGTATACCAGCATTAAGCAGATACCAGTTTGAGGAATATGGATGCAGTTTTATGATTTTACTCTTTGTTTTGGTTTTCTAAGAGGCTTATAAATTTGCAAATTTTTAACTTAAATTCCATTTTCTGTGGCCTGGACAAGGTAGCCACAGACACCTTGGTAAAGCTTCAACCCACTCGCCCTGTGAACCTTGCTGGAGCTGCCCCCGAGGCACAGGGCATGGTAAACCTTTCTCAGCCCAGCAGTTTCTGGTTTATTTTTCCTTTTATTTTAACCACTTTGCTCTTTCTATTTTAGGCATTTTACTGTGTTATGTTTTACTTCTGTACCAGGCAGTCTCACACTTTCTCTTGCTTCTGTAACTTTCCTGTGCATCGGCTCAGCCACCTGCACGCTTGAACTTCCACGTGTGCTCTGATGGGATCCTGCGTATCTTTTCTCGACCTTTATTCCTGTCCTGTTATTTTCCTCCCTTCATTTTGCTTTCCTTCAATTCCTACCTTATTATTTTATTATCCTGTTTTCTTACACGTAGCTCTGAAAGTTGCTTTAAGTCTTTTAGGTAATGAGATGTTGGTATAAATAATTGGTCAATGATTTTTTCCTAATTAATTAAAAACAAGTCAGTTGTTCTCTTACTGATCCCTGCAGGGCTGTTGTCAGACAGAACTGAGATGTGTTAGGCACAGCTGGGTGAGTGCGAGGCCTTCCTTTAGACACTTGACATCGTGGAGTGAAAAGTCTTTCCTGGTCTGATGGAGCCCAGCAGAAATCCTGGCTTTGCCCCCGACTGATGGTGCCGTCTGGATGAGAGCCACGGAGAGTAGCCTTGGTGGAGGGGCTTTTCGGCATCTCAGGATGAGTTTCACCTCCTCCCGAGTGTGTGGACTTGCGAACCTGATGCACAGAGCGAGCAGACTCCGATGGCTGCACCGCTGCCCTCACTGCAGGTCGGCCTGGTCTGACTCCAGCTACCTGCCATGTTCTGGGAGGTGTCTTTGTGTCTGTATTTCATTGGCCAAAACTTCTTCTAGATGAGGTCAAAGGACCTCCACTCATTTTTTTTTCTTTTTTTCTGTTTCTTGGAAAACCACAGTGGAATGTGCTGAGCACAAACATTTAATTATTGGTCGGGCCCTGTCTCTGAACAGTTTAATTTAAAGAAATACGGAGGACAGAGTTCTGACCCGATGCCCCATTCTTTCTTTTCTGCCTCCATTTATCAACAGTCACTTGTCTTTTTCAGAACCAAAGAAGAGATTTTATAAACATGTTATTTGTGTTGCCTTAGAATGAGCACACCTCATGTATGGGGTTGGGCGTGCCTCCTTTCCCAGCTTCTAGTCCTCCTGAGGTCTCCACCAGTTTAATACTTCTGAAATCTCTTTCACTTGTCTCCGTTACAGCTTTTAACGGCTCCTCTTTCCTACAGGTGAAAATCTAAACACACCATTGTTAGGGGTTTCCAGCTGCCACAGTTTGGGTCTAGTTTTCATTTTTGCCCTGTTTGCTCTCAGCACACTTTTCACAAAACGTTCGTTCTAATCACACTAAACTTTTTAATTTGGTGCCTTGCATGTGTTCCACCGCGTTCCCCAATGTACATAATAATAATAACAATAATAGTACACATAATAGTGACCACACTGAAGTGTTTGAATCATGTGCCTTCCTCTCTCCCCCCTTTCATCCACATATATATATATTTTTTTTTTTTTTTCTTTTTTGGCCAGGGCTAGGTTTGAACCCACCACCTCTAGCATACAGGCTGGTCCTCTACCTTTTGAGCCACAGGCACCACCCTGTTTTTGTTTTTTTTTTTTCTTTTCACACATTTCTTCATCTACCTTAAGGGCATGTCAGGGTCCTCTCAGATCCATTCTTTCTGTTAAGCTTTCAGAACAACTGTGGATAGAGATAAGCTCTCTTCTCTGAATTGCTATGATGCTTCTGATGCAATTATTGGTGACTGAACCCTTTGTGACTTCTTACTAGCTCCCTTTTTGGGTGTGTTTAGAAAATTCTCAACTTGTAGGAGTAACTATGTGCATTCCTTAATGTGAGTGTGATCTACTGCAAATTCCTTGTGGAATACGTTGATTAGATATAGGAAATCAAAATCAGGCATACGCAGTATGTACATGCACACACCTGGATGAATAAATACGAACAAAAAGCGGGAGAAACAAAAACATGTAAACAAATGGCAAGTGGGGCTTCCTCGCCTTGTGTTGCTGAACCCCCTCGGAGCACGTTCTTTCTTCTCTTTCCTTCTGCTTCCTCCTCTCATGCCTAGATGTTTGTGTTGATGTATTGTCCAGACAAAAATGGGGACTGCGAACTGAATTGTATTAGTATGTGTTATCTGCACAGAGTCCTAGTTACCATTTATTAATTATCATCATCATCATTATCTTTGAGACAGAGTCCCACTCTGTTTCCAAGGATAGAGTATTGTGGAGTCATCATAGCTTACAGCAACCTCAAACTCTTAGGCTCAAGTGATCCTCCTGCCTCAGCCTCCCAAGTAGGTGGGACTACAGGCATCTTCCATGATGCCCAGCTAGTTTTTCTATTCTTTAGTGGAGACAGGGTCTTGCTTTTGCTCAGGTTGATCTTGAACTTTTGAGCTCAAGTGATCCACCTGCATTGGCCTCCGAGAGTTCCAGGATTGTGAATGTGAGTCACCATGCCCTGCTAGTTTAGCATTTAATTTATGGTACAGTCTTGAATTATAGGAGGTAAAAGTTTTTATTGATGATTTTTTTAATTAAAATATTTTTTTCTTAGAAAGTTTTAAAGGAGATACATACTTAATTTTATAATTATTTTCATATGTTCTGGCGTAGTCCTGCAAGCATTACACTAATGATAATAATGAAATCAATCCTGATAAAATAAGCTGCAAGCATGAAGGCTTTAATCAGACAATTTGGTAACTTATTTAAATTGCGATGAAGCGAAATTCTAATTTTGTTTGGCTTGCATTTTCTGTGAAAAGAGGCTGTGATTTTTTTCTGAGGTCAGCTGGGGATGTCTTGGAATGGTGTGGAGGAATACCTGGCAGAGAGTGCAACATAGACCTCTGGGGGAACTGGCTGCGTCAGCAAGACTCCCTCTCCCTCAGGCTGCAGCTGTACCTAAGCATCATAAATTTGGGAGAAATGTGGATGTTAGTTTGGGATTTAACCTACTTTTGATATGGAACATTTCCAAAAGGAATTATTAATTAATGTTACCTAATTATAACAACACATTTACTTTTCTTCACGATTTTCAATTTTGACTTTTTTTTTTTTAATTTAAAGGAGGTTGATTGGCAATTTTTATGTGCTGTGTAATGGATGTGTGTGTGAGATACTGACTCACCCAAAAAGTTTTTGCATACACCCACAGGCCATTGATAAAACAAGGCAAACTAAAAAAAACACTGATGAACAAAATTATGGATGACTCAAACAAATGGAAAAATAGTTCAGTTGCTCATATTGATGGATTAATGTTAAAATGACCATGACACCTAAAGCAATCCACAGATTCAATACAATCTCTACTGAATACCACTGTCGTTTTTCATAGCATTAGAAAAAAATAATTCTAAAATTCACATGGAACTAAAACAGAGCCCAAATAGCCAAAGCAATCCTAAGCAAAAAGAACAAAGCTGGAGGGATCGCATTACTTATTTTCGAATTATACTGCAAGACTGTAGTGACCAAAACATCATGGCACTGGCACACAAATATGCCAATGGAACAGTGTGGATAACCCAGAAACAAAACCACATATTTATAACCAACTGATCTTTAACAAAGCCATCAAGAAAATACATGGAGGAAATGACATTCTTTTCAATCAATGGTGCTGAGAAAATTAGGTTGCTACATGTAGAAGAATGAAATTCTCTTATCATATACAAAACCCAACTCTTTGCATATTAAAGACTTAAACATAAAACCCTAAACTATAAAAATACTAGAAGAAAACCTAGAGAAAATTCTACTGGACATTGATCTAGGCAAAGAATTTATACTAAGACCTCAAAGACATGGGAAAAAAAACCAAAAACAGACAAATCAGACCTAGTTCAACTGAAAAGGGTCTGCATAGCAAAAGAAATAACTAAAAAAGTGAAAAAAACAATTTGTGGAATGGAAGAAGATATTCTCAAACTATTCATCTGGCAGAGGATATGATTCAGTATATAAAAGGAACTCAAACAACTAAAACAACAACAAAAAACCCATTCAAAGTGGGGACAGAACACGAACAGACATTTTTTGAAAGAAGTCCTGGAACTGTCTAGCAGATATATGAAAATATACTCAACATCACTAATCATCAGAAAAATTCAAATTAAAGCAGCAGTGAAATACCATTTTACCCCAGTCAGAATAGCTATTATTAAAAGACACACTTCTCTATGAAGTGTCTTGTGTTTGGGTGACACTTCTGCCTCTATCTGCCCTGCATTCCCTTCCCCCAGGAGAAGGTGGCATGTCCCTGTTCTGTCTGGTGAGGAGGAACTGGCCATGTGTGGCTTAGCCCTCCTTAGTGGCTTTCTTTTCTCCTCTCTGTCCTGGTATCGTCTGTCTGTCAAGAGCATGCCATCTTACCTGGTCTCTGGAGCCCAAATCTTACCTCTGTTAATGGCTTAAGCTGTGTGATCTTAGGTGGAATTTCTCAAATTTGTGGTGTCTTGATTTGTTTGTTACCTAGTTGGTATAATAGATTGCTTCCTTGGATGTTGTGTTAGAAGACCTTTAATTAATTAAAGATAATGGGGAATTTTGGAAAAATAAACAGATTAAAGTCAGCACACACCATCCCTCACCTCTTAAAGACAAATAGCCAGCACATCCAGGAGTGTGTATTTTGTTGGAGGGATGATATTAACAGATAGAGAAGGGTATTGCATATACCAAAAGGTATCTGGCACCTATCAGACACTTGATAAATATCTATTGAATAAAACCCTTATCAGAAGAAAGAATGCATACTTTGAAATGCCTTCAGAATATTCTGCTAAATATTCATTTTTCCTTTCCAGTATGATACACATGTGTGTGCACACACACACAGTCTCCACATTGTGCATGTACACACATCACCTATCTGGAGTTGTGAATCCTACCTCTTTGGATCTGTTTCTGAACACATGATTTGTGACACACATATTTTCTCAAGACTGAGGGCTAGTACTGTCTTTTTCTACTGGACAACCTTTGTTAAGGATACACTTATTTTGCACTATTTTTAAAAAGTTGTATTTACAAACTGCTAGAATTTTTGGAATTGCATCTGACAGGGTACACTACTTGCTTCACCATCTGACTATAATCTATTGAATAGCCAGCAGTGTGTTTCACAATTACTGGAGAGTCACAAAGGCCTGAAGGGAAGAATGGCTCCTGGGAACTATCTCATAAGGGTAAAGAGGGAGCTAGGATGCAACCTTTGATTTCCTGCTTCTGTTATAATCATGGCTTTCTAAAAGACTCATACTCAAATTCTAAGTTGCCCTCCATTTATTAGCCTAGCACGTTCTAGCTAGACACATGTCAATGTAGAGCTCTAGAATATCAAAACGATTATTAGCAAGCAACACATCCGGCATTTAGGTTCATGTTGGAGAAGTCTGGATAATGGCTTAAAAAGGATTATAGGCACTCGTTACAAATTTTCTTGAGTTATGTTACATATATTTTATTTATTTATTTATTTGTTCGAGATAGAGTCTCACTATGTCACCCCTAGTAGAGTGCCATGGCATCACAGTTCACAGCAACATCCAACTCTTGGGCTTAAGTGATTCTCTTGCCTCAGCCTCCCAAGTAGCTGGGACTACAATGCCCAGCTTTTTGGGGTTGTAGTTGTCATTATTGTTTGACAGGCCAAGGCTGGATTCAAACCTGCCAGCTCTGTTGTATGTGGCTGGTGCCCTACCCACTGAACTATAGGTGTTGAGCCTCATGTTACCTTTTAATTTAATTTTGAAAATACATAGAATGACAGAGATTTCACACATAGATGTTATAGGAAACAATGAAATAATAGCCTTTACCAAATTGACGGACATGGAGAATTTAAGAGAGTGAAATTCTAAACTCTATAAATGGGGGGCTTACAGGCTTGGGTAAAATAATCCAGGTTATTTATATACTATTTATAATTAGCTCTCATAGTTTCATAACTGTAAAAAATAATTCTCAGATTTGTGATAGAGAAAATAAATAAGATTTACTCAACCTATTCGTTCAGGTAGAATGCCAGATCCGTATATTCTTTTTTCTAGCTTCAGAGATAAACCTAGTACACAGCACTGTAATTACCTCCTTTTCTGGTGGGCTTACTGTGTTCTAGGAACTATGGTGGACAACTGGCATACAGTTAATGTGATGGGTAATATGTTGGATTCAATGCTTTAAATGAAAGGAAAAAATAAGCACTCAATTAATAAATTGGAGAGCACAATCTCTCCAACAGAAATAAACTTTATTAAACATTTCGCTGCACTAGATCCATGACATTAGGGAAGAAAATTTTACAAGGTAATCCCCCAATTTGCGTATATATCTTCCCATAAAGTACAATGGTTTTGAGAATGGCAAAACTCATTTGGGAGGCCCAGGCTGAGAGATGGGCATGGATCCCAGCCCGCCAAGTGACCTATTCGTGTTACATACCCACATATACCACTCAGGGGTCAATCCAGGTAGGGCGTGTGACCAGAAATGTAAGAGGACAGGGTCCTTCTTGGGGCCTCCTAAAAAGCTGAAATTATAGATATTCCTGTAAAAGAGCACCCATTTCAGATATTCAGTTTAAGAAATTTTTTCTACACTTGTTTTTATGTATTTGAATAATGTACTATATACAGTTTGTACTCAGCATTTTCTCTTAATGCATTTTTCATGTCATTATAAAAATTAAAATTCTTCTGTCATAAAGAGGAATTAAAATTCTTTATAACATTTACTAGATATTTTGCACATATACTAAGGAATTATTACTTTTAAGGTATAATAATTATATTGCAATAATAGTCTAACCGTTCTTATCTTACAAGTACACATGCTGAATAATTTATGGATGCAATGATAGGTCAGGGCTTCGCTTCGAAATACATGGCTGGGCATGTTGACTTGCATCATAGTACTAGCTAGGTGGGAGGCGAAGGTGAGAGGATTGCTTAAGTCCAGGAATTGGAGGCTGCAGTGAGCTATGATCATGTTACTGCCCTCCAGCCTGGGCAACAAAGTGAGACTCTATCTCTGAAAAAGTAAAAAAAAAAAAAATAAATAAATTAAATGTATGTATGTTTGAGAGAAGTGAAGTAATGGGCTATGAATAAAGTAAGTATGGTAATGTATTGATAATTATTGAAGCTAAATGATAGAAATTTGGGAATTATTATACTTACAGAGGGTGCCAAAAATGGACATACATTTTAAGAAAGGAAAATAACTGTATTAAAATTATAATATGTAATATCTACAGCAGATAACAAAAGATGAATACAAGTCATGTTGAGCACCTCTTGTAATTGTAGAAGTCAAACTTGACTTGGGTATTACAATTTTAATAAAGTTTTTTTCCCTTAAAATGTGTATACATTTTTGGAATCCTCTGTGTCCTCTCATACTTTGCACATATTTAAATGTTTCCATGATACAATGTTCTCTCTCTCTTTCCTTTTTTTTGAGACAGAGTCTCAAGCTATTGCCCTTGGTAGAGTACCATGGTATCATAGCCCACAGGAACCTCCAACTCTTGGGCTCAAGTGATCCTCTTGCCTTAGTTTTTCTATTTTTAGTAGAAACAGGGCCTTGCCTTTTGCTCAGGTTGGTCTCAAACTCATGAGCTCAAGCTATCCACTTGCCTAGGCCTAACAGAGTGATAGGGATTATGGGAGTGAGCCACTGTATCCGGCCAACATTCTCTTTTTTGTAAATTTTATTTCTAATGGCTTTATGATGTTCACAATATGGATCTATATTAATTCATTTGTAGTTTGGGGACATTTTCTAGTTTTTCCTTTTCAGTATCATGCAAGATGTAGTAATCAATATTTCTTTGGGCATGAATTTCATCCACATTTAAAAGGTTTTCTTTTCCTTGGGAGATACTTGAGGTAATATTATTGTACCAGGGCATATGATCATTTAAAAGTGACACCCCAATTATTTCCTATGGAGACCAGGTATATTTGCCAAACTTATAAGAGTGCCAGAACCACTTCATACTATTAGAATTACCCATCATCATGTAAAATATATTTTAATTGACATTTTATTAAAAATATTATAAAAATAAAACAGGAACTTATGCTGGTTGTAGAAAATTTGAAAAGTGCAGAAATGTTCCAACTTTAAGAGAAAACCAGAAATGTGGATTTCTTATAACCATCCTTTTTCAAAATATTTCGAAATATTCTCTGCTGTTCAGTTATAATGATAGCTGGAGGCATTATACAACTTTATTTTGTAACATTTTTTTTCAGTACAGATGTGAAAAGTTTCACATCTATTATTTAGTACTGCAATGTCAGATAAAGTTAGTTAGAGCGAAGTTTCAGAAAAAAAAGATAAATTTGGAAAAGACCATAGTCCCTTGAGATGGAAAGTGACATAAGGACATTTTCTCATGTGGCAGTGGTTAGAAAGAAATGTAGGAAAAGCCTCAGAATCCAAGTCAGCTTTCAGAGGCATGTCCTCACTTTCTCTTCATTATACAGAAATGAAGATCTTATTTACAATGTACACATGGGCAAGCTAAAGCCTTGAGATAATAGGATTCTTCAGAAAACGGCCAGAACTTAGTAACTTAGCTGCAGGACTGTGCCCTCCCCCTTCTCTCCCAGGGATCTGGCTGGTGTTCCTGGTCCCTCCATTCCTTGCCCTTTATTATGGAATTTGTTGACCTCTATTCTTGAAATATTTCTTTTTTCTGTTTAAAAATAGCCACAAAGATAATATACGAGGTCAGATGATAAGTTTGTGAACTCATTCTGCAAAGTGCTGCGTATGTCATCGATGAAACCATTACCGTCACCTTTGAGGCACTCGCCTGGGGAAGCTATGCACCAATGCCCAGAGCATAGTCCACCCTTCAAAGCAACTTTGGGATTCTTCTTCTGGAATGGCCAGCAGAGCTATTGTTGTACAATGCCTGATGATGAAGTTTGTGAAAAAGTGCTGCATAACCACTGCCGTCGCCTTGGAAGTACTCCCCTTGGCCGTGTGCTGGCTGCAATGAGTGATGTGAGCAATGAGGAAAAGGACCTTGGAAGAGCCAGGAGGACTCATTCCGCCTCCTCCCTCTCTCCCTCCTTCTTGTGGACTGTTTAAAGCATGATGTTTTGTGTGCCTGTACAGCCTTTTGAGATGTTCCTCATGGCCATGTGGGTCTGCCCACCATGGAACCCACCGTGGGAAGCTGTGGCCAGGAAGGCATATGACACCTTGCATTTCTTCTCATCCCTCTCTCCATTGCTCTTTCTCTCACCCTCCTGTCACGGGGTTGCACATCCATAAACACAGCATCAGCACATAGTCATTGCCTCAGACCTGGCTTTCCAGGGAACCTAAGAATAGGCAGAGAGAGAGAGGAAGAAGCAAGTCAAGTGTTCCTGATGGGAGCCATAGAATGTGCAAAAGCTTTGTGGGTGAGGAAGCAGGAGAGTTAAAAGTAAATGGCAAACGTGGTGGAGATAGAAAGAGGAGAGTTACATGATGTGAACTAGTTGGGGACAGAGCCTCATAAGCAGCCTGGTCTTGAGTGTAGGAACAACAGCCATTGTAGGGCCATGGGGAGGTGGGCATGTGGGTTACTGTCATCAGGTATGGCTTTCAAAAAGACAGCTCTGGGTGGGTATATAGGGAAGACCAGATCATGTGAAGAAGGGCTGCAATATGGGTGTTGTTTGATCAATTAGGAAGTGGTGGTGTTTTATAGGAGAAAGAAACTTTAGCTTGGACTATTATGGTTCTAATGGAAATGGAGAAAAATGGGAATGTTTGAGAGATCTTTAGGAGGTAAAATTGATACAGTTGATAAAGGTTGGGATAAGTCATCTAGGGAATCAAAAGGGTCTTAGGTAACTTCTGGTTTTCTAGATTGAGCTTCCAATGAGGTAATTGTGGCATTCATGGAGCTAGGAAACACTGGAGGAAGGTGAGGTTGGGGATGATCGAATGTTTGGTTTTTTTTTAGGAAGTCCTGTGCGTCTCAGAGAAGAATTCTGGCTGAGGTCAGACATTTGTGATGACCTGGCTGGACTGCTCCTGATGAATTTTGAGCCCTCTTGGGATTTCATGTTTTCAAATGGATGAGAATACCGCCTGGAGTGGGTTTGACTTTTGGTGAGTACATCTGAGTACCAGAAGCATCCTCTGCTCAGATCTGAAGCCGAATCTTACACTCACACATCTGGCCCATGCTATGTCTAGAATGTATTTGTTTAATGGGGGCCTCCTAGACTACAATTCAATTTTGTCAGTATGACTCCATTCACCTGGGCTGCTGCCTCTACCCTTCATCATGCTGGTTTATGGATGTTATCTCCTTTATTTGTAAAGTATTTGCTCTGTTTGTTATGAGTGAGGAAGATATAGCATAAATATGCTATGCCCATTAGTTTTCCAGTAAGATAAGATACTGTTTTGTTCTTGATCCCTCTGATTTATGGAAGAGCCCATACTCAGGGCTCAATGTCCTATTCTTTCTGCATTGCTGCCTTGGAGAGCTTGTGGTTATAGATCAGACTTTATAAAACAGTGTTGCATAATTCTGGCTGCCTCAGAAAATAGCAGCCATACTGTGGGTATGTGAGTGGAGCCTAGTCAGAAGATGGATGTGTCCGACCATTTTCCTGTAGGTTGAAGAAGCAATATTTCTGAACTAGGTTAGTTATACCAACTTCCAAGAAGATGACATTTCTGAGAACAAGTTGGTATAGGTCACTGATTGTGTTTAAAACCAAAGTGTTATTTTCTCTGTAGCAGTAAGAAATTCTCTCACACTCTTGCAAATGGTTTACCAATGGCTTGTTATTTAGATTGTGTCTTTATAGATGTAGTGACTAGAATGTGGGATGTGACGTATTGCAACTAGGTGCATGTTATCAGGAGGCTATCTTAAAGCTCCTCTCTCAATGACTTTTATGCATTCTTTGTGCTGATAGATTCAATAGCGTTTCATATTCCAGAAACTAAATTAGCTGCACCAGGCGAATGGAGGCACCAGCTACACGAATACATCATTAGTGTATTCTTTAAGTATTTAGAATCTTAATGATCAGCAGAACATAGGGGATTATTACTGACTTGGCAATCCTTTTTTGACCTTTTTAGCAAGTGGCCTTGGCTCTCCTGCTTTAGATTCTGTCAGGTATGAAGGCCCATGTGGACAGTGACAGTGATACATTCTTTCTCACATGTTCATTATCGATACCCATTATCATTGATGTGTCATTATTTTCTGCAACTATTTTAATGGCTACCCCCATAACTACAGTATACCCAGTAGCATATTTAATCCTTTAAAATGGATTTTCTATGCTTAACTATGACTGCTACCTTTAGTTATATTAAAATTAAATACAGGGATAAGGAAGTATTCTGTATAATTTCTTTTATAGACCCAACACTGGTTTATGCAAGATTTTGTGGTATAAAAGAACTTTCTTTCACTAAAAGGTTTTCATCCCTTGCAAATCTGAAGGTCTGCTGTTTCAGCAAGTCAAAATGTCATCCGAGAATGATCAAAAGTAATGATGTACTATCTTGTGTTATGGGTAAAAAAACCTGAAAATTTGAAACATGCACATATTTTTAAAATCTGTTAATTACATTTGGATAGTTTCATAATAGTGAATCATTTTGTTGGAAGTGATATAGCATTTGTTCCCTTTATCTTAAATTGCATTTAGGTCTTTGAAAAATTACTCTATATATATTCTCGTAATTTTAGATTGCATTTAAAATATTGTTCTACATGTGAATTGAAATCCTGGGGGGTGGAGTTTCCTCCAAAAGTTATCTGCTTCATTTGTTTGTAAAGCATTTGTTAAGTGTTTATCATAAGGGAGGCATCAGGTAGGAACAACATGAATAAGCTATGGGTCCTGCCCTTCGGCTTCTCAGTAAGATAAGGGATAATAAGTAGGTTTCCTCTTGTACCAGAGTTGGCAGATGTTTACAGGGAGTGAATTTGATCACAGTAAGCTTCTTCTGCAAGTCTGGTGAGAAAATTGATCAGCAAATTCCACTATGTAGGGGATAGCTAAAAGCCATAATATCAACTTTGATATGTAGCAGAGAAAACATGCATTGTATTAAAAAATTCATAACAGTTATATTCCAACTAATGTAGACCTTGGTTTGCACAGGTTTTGTGTAAATAAAAGGAGCTAAATGTCTGGGAGTAGGAAGACTACTGGAGTTGAAACTATTAATTAGTCTATGAATTGTCTCAACTGAAGCACCCCCGTCAAAGTCCACTGGAAATATTAGGGTGTGCATTTAAGATAAAAGAAAGGGAACCATTTTTGATTGATTGTGCATCTGTGAGTTATGTGAGTCACGCACATTTTCTACTTAAAATGTTAGGTCACATTTTTTCCACTTGAGATGAAGAACCTGAGGCGTAGGGTAGAGAAGTACTTAGGGTGGCCTGAGTGAACTTGACAGTGACCCAGGTGACTGGGAGATGGGCTGAAAGTGAGATGGGCTCACTGGACAGAGAATCTTCTGGGTATCTAATCTTGTGTTCTACATTTTATAGTGGCTGTCATGAATACATATAAAACGTAATTAAATCTAACACTAAACTCATTATCATTCCACCCAACTTGTTCTTCCACTATATTCTGTGTTTTCATTGAATTTCATGTTCTCATCTTCTAACCTAGAAACAAATACCATTGTTAGCATCACTGTTTATTCAAAATCTAATGGGGGCCAGCCATGCCACGTAATTATTTAACTCAATCTTTTTCAACTAAGGAGCATGCCCATCTATTTATGCTTCATAGTAGATGAAATTCAGTTTTAGGAAAGAAAAATCACCTGTTCAAAACCTTAGAATTGGTGAACATCAGGGCCTGACTCAGACTTAGGTGACTCTCACCAAAGCCCAGCATTTTTCTAGACTGGAATTATTTTTTGTTTGGTCAAAATTCTTATCATTTGATCTCTCAAATATCTGTCCCCGCCCCCTTTTTTTAATTGCAACTCCTCGGTCTGCATCATTTCTCCGTTGGAGTTTTTTACTTGCTTTCAAAATCCACTTTCTCATACATGTCTGCGGTTCACTTTTGCCATTTCCCCCTTCATCCCTCAGATGGCATTATATTAGGGCACATTCTAAACAAACGAGTCTTAGTACCTGGCAAGGAAAAAGCAGGTCTGAATAAACATGTAGGGTTGTTTGAGAAATTTTACGCAATTGGATACGTGCAAATTAAATAAAACACTAAAAAATGCTAAATGAAAACAAAAGACATAACACTTGGCAAAATATTCATGGAAAGTAGAAATATGCTGATGATAAAAAGAGAAAAGATTTAGTATGAGCTCTACTATTACAAAGAGTGTGACATGTTTGTTAATTTTGGATAAGGATCTCATGCATATGTGATATAATAACTGTCTGCTGATTTAAGGTAGGCTGTTACTGCTAGCTGTTGGCTGCCTACCAGTGTTTATGCTGCTATTCTTTCTTGCTAACAAAGCTCCAGTTTTGTTCATGTGGAGAAGTGTTTAAATTCAGTGGACAAATCATAGTTTGTTTCAGGCAATGATAGTAATTCCACTTCCCTTTGACTGTGATTGTGTTGGGGCCATATGGTCCATTTCTGGGCAATGGTCTGTGAAATGAAGTGTGATGGACTTCGGTAGAAAAATCTTCCTTTTTGAGAAATATACTTGTAATGAGGAAATCCTTTCTTTTGGCTGACCCCTGGGCTTCATGTGTAGAAACAGTGACTGGAGCTTTGGCAGCCATATTGTGACAATGAGGATTCAGGCCTGAGGACAAAAAAAACACCTGAAAGAGAAGGTTGAAGGAGCCTAGGTTTGATGGCCTTTTCGAACCATTAAATCAAATCAATAATTGCCTATTAAAAGACTTCTTTTAGTAAATTATAACTAGTTTTATGCACACAGCCACCTTTAATCAATTTTTAATTTTTGTTAAAATAAAACCTAAGATTTCTACTGTAATTTATGTATAAAAAGCATCTTTGAACACTGTATCTTTTTCCATCTTCCTTAGGAGTTAGTTTTTATCCTGGCTTTACCAGTTACATATCAGGAGATTATCAACATATAATAATTTAAATTTAATTTGGGGCTTTACTAATTGATGACTAGTAATAAATTATGGCTATCAGTATATACTGAAAATAAACACAAAGTTTATTTTTCATGGTTCAGGAGAAAGTGTTTCCTTGAAAGACTTCGACCAATTGCTGGCAATAACTATCATTCTTTTTCCTCTGTATTACTGACCAGCTACTATTTCTTCCTTTCTTTATATTTCCTTTCCTTTTAGATAGTGGAAAATGGAAATATATCACTAAAAAAATTTCAAAGCTTATATCCAGCATTGATTCACATATATTGAAAAGAACAAGATTGTGTTTCTTGGGAATATTTTATGTCCCCAAATATTAAACAATAAACATTGCATCACCCTCTTGACTACTTGAATAATATTCAAGTTATGTGAATGTAAACCCCATTTAAAGGTAGAATTTAAGAATACTCTAATTACAAAAATACACACACACATATACATACATATATATTTATATATACACATATGAATGCCATATCTCCAAGGAAATCTCATAAAAACATTCATTATAAATGCCTCCAAATTTTACCAGGAGTGGAAATTGAGAAGAAATTCCAGAAGATGAATATACGAATCTGTCTAGATATATTATACTACATATTAGTCAGGGTTCTCCAGAGAAACAGAACCAATAGTATGTGTGTGTGTGTTTTACGAAATTGGCTTGTGACTGTGGTGGCTGGCAAGTCGGCAGGCTGGAGATTCCGGGAAGGGTTGACTGTCATGTGAGCCTGCAGGTGTTTGCTGACAGAATTCTCTCTTCTTTGGGGAAGGTTGGTCAGGCCTTCAGCGGATTATCTGAGACCCATCCACTTTATAAAGGGTTATTTTCTTCACTCAAAGTCTACTGGTTTAAATGTTAGCCTCATCTAAAACATACCTCTGCAGAAACAGCTAGGACAATGTTTGACACCGTAAGTCTTACGATTACTATAATGAATTTTGTAACAAAAATTTCCCCCCAACTACTAGTTTATACATATTTGGTTAAAAAAATCTGCAGAAAAGCTGTATTTTGGTTTCATGATCACAATAAAGCTCATGATAGTTTTGAAGCCAAATAAAAGTTTTTGATGTAATAATTATTTTATAAAATAGCCTGATTGGATCATGAACTGACAATGTACCAGCTCAACTGTCTTTTAGTAGGGATTCCTGGTGGAAAGATAAAGGAGGGAATCAAGTTCTTCTTTCTGAAATGTATCAAATTGTTTGCTACCAAAATATCAGCTTTGAAAACCCTGCCTAGTGATCCAGGCTGAGAGTCACTTCTTCATAGCTATGCTGCTTCTTATAAACTGTCGTAGCTTAGAAGACTGTTCACATTTCAGTAGAAAGATCCTGACTGAAAAACAGAATTTGCTTAGTTTCCATAATGACATCATTTAAATGTATATCAGGATTGTAAATATTCAAATTATGAGTACTTTCCCACTGGAACCGAAATTTTAAAAAGTGAAGCCATTTTCCCCGTGTTTGGGCATTTCTTCTGATGATGCTTTCACTATTTTAGGAAGAGGAAAAAATGAAATGTAGAAATTATTCATTTTTAGAGTTGATGTGATGAATATATTTTGCCCTAATGTTCATATAAACAAAAAGATAACTTCTTAAGAAGAGTATTCTGATTTATTTTGACCTTCCTCTAAGTAATTTTCACCAATGGGTTTTGGAACCTCTATGCTCCGCCAGGGTCTGAGAAATCTATCATTGATGTGAGTGACATGTTCTTCCACGCCTACTTCAATGGCTCAGTGAGAATCTGGTTCTGCTATTTCTCATAGCCAAGGAGAGTAAACACTATTAAAAAAATTATAGCCCTGCCACATACCACCATGGTTGATACAAAACCGTTCTTGTTAGTGGGAAACACTGACACAAAACGCCCCTCCCCTGTTTGTTTGTGCTTGGTTAGATGATGTCTGAATAGCTGGACCATGTTCTAAGAGGAGCCATGAAGACAGATTGTTCCAGAAGTAATGTTCACCCCATGCACCTTCCTAAAGACCAGGCAGTGAGGGGCCTCGGTGGGAGACCCCATCCCAGAGTCTGTCTTTTGGTTCATCCATCCAATGCACTGGCGTCTTTTCTTTTGTTAAAAACAAAACAAACAAACAAAAAAAAACCGGTGTTAGAAAGAAAAGAAAATATCGAATTTGGTGAACCACAAAGCTTGGCTCAGGAGACCTGGAATAAGCTGCTTATAAATTATTGAAATTAGCTCATAGGAAACATGCTGCAATCTTGTTGAAAGGAAATATGCTCTCCCAGATTTACAACCTGGAGCTGCTATGGTTTCAGAACACCAGGGAAAAGTCCTAAATACCTCAAACTTCCAAAAAGGATAATTTTCAAAAGAGCTTCGTAAGTTTGGCAAATGCATTTGAGCTTTAAACATGCTGAACCTGAAACTGATGAGGAGGAAAATATCTACAGCATCCATATATAAGCTCTGGCCACAGATAACAAAGTTGCAGCCCCAAATGTCTCATCCTTTAAAGAGGATCTGGAGAGCACCAGGCCTGATGATGATTGAAAGTGAGGAAGGCCCCCCTCATCTGGGGAAGGACAAACCCAGAGAACGAGTTGGTGGCCTCTAACACCCTGGCTAGGAAGGCAGCTTGTGTAAATCTCTCCTGAGAAATGCTCAGATTTTGTCAATATTCCAGAGACATTTCATTAGAAAAATTAATGTTTGATTAATTTGGTCTAGTTAACTTCTAGAAAATCTTTTTTAGGATTTGATTATGATGATGAGGCAAAATGGTATCCGTTGGCTGGCTTTGGGTATTATTTTCCATTTTTTAAAAAATTTGTACATAATTGGGAAGCTGCTATGTCTGCATTGCCCCTACGGACATGAAGTGGTATAAATGGCTCAATCCTGCTCAGGAGTTGCATTTCCTCTCTCTCTTTGGTGAAGCCTAGGATGGAAAGTTTGCGGCCAGCTAAAACAGATCATATGATTAAGTTATGTCTGTGTATTTGTATGTGTATATAAGTGTATTTCTATAGCTACTATTCCTTTGCTTCATTTTTAGTTACAATATTTATTCTATTTATGAAATTTCAATTAACACTAATGGAAGGCAGGAGATATTTCTGTTTATCTAAGGAATCATGAGTAAAAAGTGGTTGTAAACTCCCATCTGGCAGTCAAGGCTCTTCCAAATACAGTAACCTTCCACCATTTCCTCTCCCCTTCACACGCATTCTACCTACTAGCCATGCCAAAATGTGAACTCAATATATTTCATCCCATTCCTTTATCTTTGCACACACTGTTGCTTTTCTCTTAATATACTCTGACCTTCATATTTCTTCTAAGAAAATTCCTATTTCTCCTTACAACTAAATCAAAGTTGTAAGCCATCCTTACAACTTCTCTAGGATGGCTTCCATGATTGCACAGACACATACAATATTTCCTTCATCTGTGCCAACACTACTCTGTGTACACCACTATTAGGATTTGGGGGCTATTGTAAAGGTTTCAAAGTACACAGAAATTGTAAAACTATATTCTCCCTCTAGAAGTTGAAGTGGTATAGAATAGGGTAAAGTCTAATGACAACCCTCCATTCATCCTCTCCACACTCCTCAGACTGAACCATGATTCTCAGTAAAGGGATATGATACCAGGCTATTTTTATTTCTATATGCTAATACATATACATGTCCTTATATAAAGTGTTGTCTTTTATGTGAGTTACAAAAATGACAAAATGGTACATGTATTGTTCTGAAAATTAATGATTTCTTTGCATCTGTGTCTTGTCTATCGACTTGCAGGAGAGTTTCATCTATCCCATCAAGGTGGTGGAGTTCTCTAGTACAAAGATGAGCTGTGTACAGGTCCCTAAGGGTGTTCATACACGTGTGTGTTCACATGACTTCATATATGTGTTCATATGTGTGAGTTAATATGTGTATATTTCATTATTTTATCCCTTGCATCTTCTTTATCCCCTCTATTACATAGTATTTTAATATTGAATAAATATACATCAATAAGGAATAAGTACTGTGTATCCACATTGTACTTTGGCTAGATGAAGACTTAATAGAATCAACCAAAAATTTAAGATTTGGGAATGGCCAATAAGACTTTTTACATTTATACTCTCAGGCAGGTATCATGTATGTGCTGCTCACAATAGGTAACCTTCCCCACATGTTAGAATAGGAAGGAATTTCTTCAGTGATGCTTCCATCAGAATTACAACAAAATGCCAATTACATTCATTTTCTGTCCAAATAAATTCCTAATTAAGATGATAGGGTCTGATCACAAAGTAATCAGCCAATCTATTTAATATGAATTCTTTCCTGAAGGTAGGGAAGACAAGATAAAGAAGACAAACTATTTTTCAAGCATTGGACAATTGAAAGAGGTTGATGCAAGAGAAGTTTTTTGAGGCCAACTAAAAACACATATTGGTGACATGTGTTTTTTCTTCTTTTTACAAAACATATTGCCAGTTATGCTCTGAAAATTAGCTCGAGTTGTCCTGAGGAAGAGGGTCGCAGGCAACTGAACATAAATATTAACCACTGCAGTATTCTATAAATGACAGTCCCTTCTCTCAAGTGGGTGGAAATGCCTCTGGCAAAGAGAAAAAAATGCCTGGGTGGCAAATTTTCTTCCAGTGTGTGTCTTCAATAGATTAAAAGGCAAAGAAAAAATGAACTTTCAATGACCAGTTAAGTTCTTCATGTCATTTAACAGATTTCTTGGCTACCTAAACTCAAGGACCTTCAGCTGTTTTTAATCTAAATGCAAACAAAGTTGAATAAAATCTGATTTTTCTTATACGGCTATAGGCAAAAGGCCTATATGCCTCTGGCCAAAAAAGCTGTTTGAGAGAGAGCATTGAAAAGACTTTGTGCAGGCATACTTGTGAGAAACTGAGGCAGAATCCCATATGGCCAGGTCAGTTGCAGGCATAAAACCCCCCTGACTTAAGGCCCACATGGGAGTGGAGGCTTGCAAACAAGTTTCTGTATGTCTTAGGAATTTCCTGACTATGCCTTGCTTGAAGATTAAAGTAACTGCCTCCAGAAGGTGAGGCCAGTAAGGGCAGGTATTCAATCTATCTTTCTCCCCCAGAGCCTCAGGCTTTATCAGATAAGAGCAAAGAAGAAATGGCTAACAACATGTTCTTCATTAAGTCATGTATTTTTAGGAGGATTATGTTAGATAAAGTAGTATCAGTTAATCTGTAGATTGCTAGGCTCTGGGCCAGGGAGGATCTGGTCACGAGATCGTCACAAGATGTTTAGTCATGAGATGAATTATAGATTGTAATGAATATCAATGAAGTCATTGATGTATTGATTACCAGTGCACACATAAAGAGCTGGCTACTTAAGCCAGGAGAAAATAAAGAAGCTTGCCATTTGCCATAGAGAGCAGTGGCCCCTTTTATTTCCATACAATTTCAATTGCGGGTCTTATTCTCTGTGACACTGCTTCTCTGTGAGACCCTGGCGGCAATATATGGCCACCTCTCTTAGGCCAGTGGGAGAGCAAACAGCTCCTCACATATTGCTGGGGCTGCAGGTTCCCTACTGGAAAGTCATACAACTTGATCTCAGAAAACATTAACTTAAACCTCAATCTGCCAATTACTAATTGTATGAACTTTGATAATTTTTTAACTTTTTTGCATCTTCCTTTTCTCATCTGTAAAATCACTATAATAATTTCTAGGCTTTCTATAAAGCATGATATTAATGTAAAGCCAGGTAGAGCATGATCCAGGCTGGGCACCATGTCCACCTAGAGGTCAGTACTGGCTGTGCTTTGTCCTTCTCCTCATGCCTTCCCCAAACCTGTCTGGGGGTGGCAGGGATTGAATGTCTGGTGCTCTTGCTCAGGGATGTTCTGGGTATTTTTCAGTGGCCCCTTTACACCTGCTCATTCTTTGCCTTTTCTCCTTGCTCTGTCCCCTGAGAGTCTGCTGACCTTTCTTGGCTGCATCAAGGATGCTGGTGGGGATTCTAATGGGTTTTGGCCAACTGGGAGGTGTCAGCTGGTGCCAGGAGCTAGAGTCAGATCTGAGGACTCCTTTATGCAGGCAGTGTGGGGTCCAGGGCCTGGCCTTCTGGCTGAGTTCTCCCTCCTCCCCTACCTATCAGGCCTACCCTGATGGCAGACTACCCACTCTTGCTTTACCACTGCTTTTTCTCGCTCTACTTTGTAAATCCCCCCTCTGTGTAACTCTCCTGAGTTACCTGTGACTGTTCTTTGCCCTTCTCCTTGAACCCAGTCCATCTGAGATAGAGAATAAATGGCTCAGAGATTACACTGGCATCATGACTAAAAAAGATGTCTGCTCCAAATTCTCAAATTTAGTACGTGGCATTCCAGCCTAGAACTGTGAAGGAATATGTTTTCCAAAATCCCAGTAAAGTTGGATAGATTTATTAATTTCTCTAAAGTTTCTCTAGAAGTTTAATGAGAATGTACTTTCTGTAACATTTCATGAGCAAGAAGTAGGTAATTAAAAACAAAACTAACACAAAACAGCAGAACTGGTAGAATAATTGAAGTGCTCTGATAATTTTTAAATATGTTGGCTAGGGTGGATCATGATATATCTTATTCAGTCCATTTCAGTTTTCTTCTTGGAAGGCAGTAATTTTTATAGTCAAATGGATCATGTAAAAATTAATAAACAAATATCTTTCAATATCTTGCAAATGTATCATGTAAAAATTAATATTTATAAACAGATATCTTTCAATATATTGCATGTATTTTTCTGTATTCTGATAATTTTAGTTGTATAAATTAAATTCAATCATGAAAGAAAAACACACCCAAATTAATCCAAAAGCTGTCTCTATCTACAACTGATTTAAACCTTAAATATTAAGAAATTTAAAGTAGCTACAAATTTAATCTCAAATCATCTATATTTGGTTTCTTTAAACATCTGTTAGGTGTTTTCAGAATTTTTTAAATGCTAAGATTAAAGTTAATATATAGTTTCTGAAAAATATACCACTTAAAGCTTAGGGAATTGACCAGCTAGTCAATAGTTATCACTATTAACTCAACAAATGCAAAATAGTTACTGGGCTGATTTTTGTTAGAGTAAAATTGATCTCTACTCACAGAATGTTGAAACAAGTAGAGATTCTCTTATCTAGAACCAACACTGGTTATGCCTCAGTAGTCTTCTGAGCTTGGGCAAATAACTGGATTTTTTAGACATTCACTTCCTCATATGTAAAATGGTGAAATGATAACTAGTTACTCTGTCTCTGTAGGGTTATTTTAAGCTTTAGCTGAGCTAGTACTTTGAAAAGTATAGAATTTTAACCTTCTTAGCTCTCTTGAAATACTGTTATTGTATTTTGATAGTTTTCTTCTTCAGAGTATTTTCATATATAATGAGAACAAATGAATAAAGAATAAATGAGTGAAAAAATAACAGCTCTGGCTTGGTGCTGGTGGCTCAAGTGGCTAAGGCGCCAGCCACATACACCGAAGGTGGCTGGTTTGAATCCAGCCCGGACCCGCCAAACAACAATGATGGCTGCAACCAAAAAATAGCTGGGCGTTGTGGTGGGCGCCTGTGGTCCCAGCTACTTGGGAGGCTGAGGCAGGAGAATCACTTGAGCCCAGGAGTTGGAGGTTGCTGTGAGCTGTGAAGCCACAGCACTCTACCCCGGGGATAGCTTGAGGCTCTGTCTCAAAAAAAAAAGAAAGAAAA